>KK121990.1:242950-261701 GCA_000611955.2 Stegodyphus mimosarum
TATTTTAAATTATTTTATCTGAGTTTTTGCTAAACGTTTGAGATATTGTGATATTGTGCGAAGATTTGTGAAGAAATATTTCAGCATTTTAATTTATTTCTTGTGGAAAGAATAAATTTTTGTTAACTTTTTACGACTTGTGCATTCAATATATTACGAACCCGTACGCACGTAACAATATTATCCAAAAATGCCCTCATTAAGTCTAAATCTCATGTCGAGTACTTTGTCGCCATGCATCTAATCAAGTAAGTTACTGTTGTTAAAATACCAGAATTTTTAGAAATCATTAATAATTTGAACAAAAAATATTTCATAATGGAAAAATACTTTATAATGGATGAAAAGAATTTTAAATCGTTTGAAAAAAAAAATGTCATTTTTGAAACATTTATAGTTAAAGGTATATGAATTTTTTTTTTAATTAATCGCCATCTGAAGCTAAAATGTGTCTAATTTTAACATTAAACGTGCATCACTTTTAATTAATATTTCATCTTTAATTCATTCAGGTGAAAAATATTTGGTAATAAATTATGAAAACGATAAATAGTTTTTATTGTCGTATTGAAGTTTTAGACTTATTTCGGTTGCAGAACAATTTTCAAAGAATTCTGATTCCTTTTGTAGAAGATCTGAGATCAAAAGCTACCACAAACTATAACACTTACAAGTTCTTGATATCAAGTTATGACTAATTGTTTTTGTATCATTAAATTAATTATTTTTTACACATATATAGAACATTTGTTACATGCATTTAAATAACTGGATAGTCTAGTGGGCAAAAGTTTACTGTATTTTTAGTTTACACATGAAATAAGCTCTGCAAATACTAATAAAACCACTTCTACTATTGTAGAAGTCGGAAATTTCTGTACTGAAAATGGAGTGATACGTGACAGCGTTCATATTCTACTGCAGCGAGAAAATTTAATTTCTTTCAATAATAAAAACTAATTCCACAGCTATGGGATTTGAAAGTTCCTATACTGAAAATGGAACCATTTTTTTAGGCTATTCAAATTCCAATAGTGCAGGAAAACTTAAATTCTATTCTGAGCATTTCACATAATATTTCTCCTATTAAAAACATGTTGAGACAAGGAATAAAATTACTCTAACAGAAGCTGAAACAAAAGGGTGCTAAAATAGAAGTAAAAAAACTTGATCCCCCTTCATTTCTAAAATGCATGGCAGAATGAACTATGAAACTTCCACAATGTTAAGTGAAACTTTTAGTGCCCTACAACTTGAAGATTTTACGCATCAGTTAAAAAATATTAATGTAAAAACAGCTGACAGAAGATGAAGTTGCTAAATATTGTTACGTGCGTACGGGTTCGTTGTATATTGAATGCACAAGTCGTTAAAAAGTTAACAAAAATTTATTCTTTCCACAAGAAATAAATTAAAATGCTGAAATATTTCTTCACAGATCTTCGCACAATATCACAATATCTCAAACGTTTAGCAAAAATTCAGTTCAAAAAGATAATCCCGGCACTCCACTCTTGATACTGCAATTCAATTTCGGCGTTTCACACCTACTCTTCGACTGTGGATACGAAGTTCTCATTTCAAACTCCTCCATGAGAATTTATTAAAATTCTCTAATCATCTTAACAACGTTATGGTAGGAAAGTTATGCCCCCTCTCCTCACGTGTTATACACAGGATGATGGCTCTTCAGCCTGGGTGCCTGAATACATGTGCTTCGCACCTGAGACTTCAAAAAGATAAAATAATTCTATCTCACAGCGAAATCGCTACAATCAATACAGCATTAAGTAAACAAACAGCAGTTCGCTTTTAACAGCTACAAGTATAACAGCAACAACAATAACTACAAATGAGATGAGGTGTTTCACCTCGGCTTTTATGAGCTTTTTTAATTATCAGTAGAACAATCACGATATTTCTAGATTTTTCTGGATGGCAACAGTAATTACGAGATATTTATGTGAATAGGAGGACGGCTACAACTCAACTCGACTAACGGTATCGCGAGAGAGATTGCTGATGGAAAACGAGACGAGCTGTATGTGTTTTCGACGAAGACGTAATGATTAGACAACAAAGATGTATCTTCTTGATTATCACTCTTTTCTTCATTTGTAAATAGTCACCAATGTAAATAGCCACTAATGTACCTTCACCAATAGTTAAATAAACTACTTTAGTAACCTGGATATGTATCGTCAGCCTATAAAATCCCCTAGACGCCGAGTCCACATGGGACCTCGACCGGTTCTTCAGTGAAGGTAAGCTGTTAAGAATCAATTAAAGAATCTTTTGAATTCAATTTAGATGAAGTGAAAGTAAAGAATCTTTTGAATTAAATTTTGATGAAGTAAAACTATATTTTTGCCGCCAGAACTTGTTGTGTTAAAAACAGAACTTTTGTTTTGAATTCGAAACTGAATTTTCATTTTACTGTATTAATTTGTTTATCACTTGTGTTCTTTGAAATATTTAAACTGTGACAATGTCAACTCTAAATGATATACCACATATAGCTAAATCTTTAAAATCAGCTTCTACAAAAGCAGTTAAGTTACTGCATAAATTTGTGTTTGGTCAAGAAGGTGACCGCGGAAATCGCAAACGACTTCGCGAATTCACAGGCCTAGATAACTCTTTTCACACTTCCGAAGTTAAAGCACGTTTATTAAATATTTTCACTCTGTCAGATCTAATTTCGATTCTTAATATTCTGAATTTAGAATGTGCCATTTCTGCTGATGAATGTTATACTACAATTGTGAATGCTTTAACTAATTTCGATCTGTTATTACAAACTACTATTTCCGATTCTGATTCCGATAGTGAAGTAGAAAACCTACATCAAAATTTAATTTTCGAAAATAAAATGGAGTCTCAACTAACTACGCAGTCAATTTCTGGTTCGAACTTGGCAACTTGCCAAAACGCGCAGACTTCCAGCACCGACGTTTGTTTACATACACATCGAATAAATCATTCACCGGAAGTGTCATCAATGGTAAATGAACAGCAATTCAGCTTAACTTTCCGTGATTTATATGACTGTATTAAACCTTTTGATGGTTCTTCTGATAATATAATTGAATCTTTTTTAAATGATCTAGAAGAATTATTTCAACTGAATAGAATTACAAATGATGTTCACAAGATTATATTTACAAAAAAATGCTTATCCGGCTCTGCTAAAACTTTTGTAAATTCTTTACATGGTGTCAAAACTTTTACTGCGCTAAAAGAATATTTGTTAGAAGAATTTTCCTCTAAGCTTAACAGTGCAGATTTGCATAAACTAATGTTTAAAAGACGTCTGAAGCCAAATGAATCCTTATTCGATTATTTTATTGCTATGAGAGAAATTGGTTCTAGAGGTCAAATTGATATGTCTTCTATTTTTGATTATGTGATTAATGGTATTCCAGAAAACCCTAACAAAATTTTATTATATGGTTGTAAAACTGTAAATGAATTCAAAGACAAGTTAAAAATTTATGAAAAACTTGTGTCTGCTTCCAAATATACTAAATTTTCTAGTGAGCTGAAATTTAAACAAAATAATTCTCATCACTTAGAGAACAAAATTTCTCAAAAGCCTACCCAACCTATAGTTTGCTACAATTGTGGTTCTAAAGGCCATAAAAGTTCTAATTGTTCTCATAAACAACCCAAATGTTTTTCATGCAATTCATATGGGCATAAATCATCTACTTGTTCTCAGAAACCAAGTCGTGCATCACCTCCATCGTCACAAAAATCAGAGACAGTTCTCAATCAAGTTGTCGTACAGTCACATCCCCTACATTCTATGATGATTCACATCAATATTTCTGAGGTTGTTATTCCCTCATTGATTGACACTGGCAGTCAAGCTACTATAATTAATACATCAACACATAAAAAAATTGGTTCTCCAGCGCTTCAAACATCTTCTATAACATTATCAGGACTGGGTGATAGCATTGTACACCCAAAAGGATATTTCACCGGTTGTTTCAAAATTCAAAATACAAATTTTAAAACTGACATTCATGTTATTGATGATAATTTACTATCTGTTGACGTAATTATTGGAAATGATTGTATCCAACAAGCTGAATTTTCTATTGAAAAACATGGTGTTAAACTAATAGAAGCAGAAAACAAGAAATCTGAAAGCGATTCTGAAGGGCATAAAAATGCTCATTGCATTGAAAGTGGTTCTGAAAAAGGATCCGGAAAAGTTGTGAATTCTTGTTTTTCACTTCCAAAATCAGAAACTGATCTTGTTAGTATAGCGCCTGTTGCAGTACAGAATGTGAGCAAACTGGACACTTCACCTACAATCAAAGCAAGTGGCAATGATCCCCTGATTGTGAATTCTGACGACGTTCTGAGTGATGCAAATTCTGTTGTAAATGAAAACGATGCTGTCAACGATGAATTAGTGCAAAAAGGAAACTTAAGCACACCACACGTAAATTCGAAGCCATCAAGGAACAACGTCACTGCAGACGGATGTTCTGAAAAGAAGCGTTTTCCCAAAGAAGAGTCTCAGCTGACAGTTTATGATGAATTAACTGCTAATTCCAGTAGAAAAACTTCAGTAACATACCTTCCAACAGACAATCAAAGGAAACCGTGCGAAAAGAAAAATCTACAGACACCACCGAAGAAGAAGAGAAGGTTGAAAAGCAGAAGTCAGCTCGAAAACTTGATGAAAAGCAGAAGTCAGCTAGAAAACTTGATGACAAAGACGCTGATACAGAAAACAAAGACGGAACAAACGAAACTAAAGAAGATGAGAAAAAAGAAGCAGAAAAACAGACGTAAATATAACAAACGCCGCAAAAAATCGCCCTTATACAAAGCTGGTGATCAAGTCGCACTTCAATGCACTCAATTTGGAACTGGAATCAAACTCCGTCTCCGATTTTTTGCACCCTACAAAGTCACAGCTGTTAAGCCAAATGACCACTATGAGGTAGAGAAAGTTGGAATACATGAATGCTCTAATAAAACTTCCACAGCTGCTGATCTGATGAAACCATGGCCTTTTCAACAATGAACTCTTTGGACATTCTATTTAGTTTTTACTACCTTTCATTTTTTTTGTTCATTATTTTTTAATTAGTTGATTTTTTTTCCACATAGAATTTTTATATGTTCAAGATGTATTAAGATGTTAATTTTTTTCCTTGCCAAGAAGTTCCAGATATGCTCCTAAAGACGCTTGAGCATTTAAGACGGTCTGGAGAAACAACATTTCCCCCCCACTCAAGACGTTCCAAGATGATCCATTGACACTCAATGAAAATGACGTTTCTTTTTTTGTTTCCTCAGGACGTTCCAAGACGATGCATCCAAAGAAACATTTTTTTTCTTTATTTTCAATGACTCATTTCAGATTTTGCTGGAACTCCATTATCGCCAGGAGGACCTGTCGCGTCAGGATGCCCGAGTGTGAATAGGAGGGCGGCAACAACTCAACTCGACTAACGGGATAGCGAGAGAGATTGCTGATGGAAGACCAGACGAACTGTCGTGTTTCGACTAAGCCGTAATGATTAGACAACAAAGATGTATCTTCTTGATTATCACTCTTTTCTTCATTTGTAAATAGTCACCAATGTAAATAGCCACTAATGTACCTTCACCAATAGTTAAATAAACTACTTTAGTTACCTGGATATGTATCGTCAGCCTATAAAATCCCCTAGACGCCGAGTCCACATGTATGTATGTATATATCTTTGTACATAATTATTTATTAAGACATCTCTTTTATTTTTATTGCTATTTTTTTTTCGGCGCAGCTGTCTTTTCAAAAATCGTTTGAGTTGCACGGGGAAATAAAAAGGAGCCAAATAAATGTGAAATTCGTAACACTATATTTTTATTTTGTTTGTTATAAAGTATTTTAATTACTTGAAGATTGTTAGAATTTCCATCTTAAATCATTCGTTTATTGCTGTTATAAGGTATTTCTTCCGCCTTCTTAGCACAACTTCGTGGTGTAGTGGTCAGCACGCTCGGCGCGTAATCGAGAGTTCCGTGGTTCGAGTTCCCGCATTGCTCATTTTTCTTCTCTCCTGCTTTCAAAAATACCTAATGTCTGTACAGTGGCGCCCGAACTAAAAAAGTTGGTGGATCAAGTCGATTTCACAGCATTAGCAAAAGACAAGTTTGGCCATGTCTGTGTGTATTCAGCTATGGTTATAGCTTCTGCATAAGAGATCTATCTAATAAATTTAGTGGCCAAACTTGTCTTTGCTGCACTTCTTTTTCTGATTTACATTTTGTACATGAGCGAGAAAATGATGGGCATTTGCAATTTATACACAATGGCGCATCGGTCCAGTTATTTCTATTGTGAACGAGCATCATGCACATGTAACGTTACCACGACAGGACATCTTAGAATTGCTAAAACGCTAGCATTGGAAGCATCACACAGGGTTCGGAACATATGATCTTCCAGGACAATTAAAATATCCAACCTTTTAATACTCTTAGGTCGATCAGGCGAACTTAAGGCCACTAACACTCTTGATCAACTGATTTTCTGTACATATCTTGATCTGCCTAGCACCACAAATAATTTGTTCAGCAACTTTGGAGACGAACACTTTTCCTGAAACAAACAAAAGATCGACATTCGGGATGACACCTCGATATAAATTCTGTGTTTTTTGCACTATTACAGTGGCAAAGGCTTACCTGAGATGGGTTATTCGATGTAAGGAAGCAGACTGGGTGGCCGAAGTTCTACCAATAAGCAAGTCTCCGGAACGAAGACACTTTACATTTCTTGGCTCACCAATGCAATTATGAATAAACTTAATGAATGCTAGAATCAGCAAGGAAATGTGGACAGCTTTGAGATTACAGGATTTGCATCGTTCCATATCTATTTTTACAGCAGATCTTTTGGAAGATTCAGTACTTGAGTATATTTATTATTTATAATATGATATATTCCAATATAATAATGATAACCAACTTGAAAACTAAAGGTCTATTAAATGCTATAACAGGTAGTGAAAATATGTTATTGGACCCAATAAATAAGCAAGTAGAAGATTTATTTTGATACAATGTTAACAGATAAAAATGATAAGTGAGTTGATCCTCTTTTTAAAGGGACTGAAAGGAGGTGTCAGTTGATTTCAAAATACCTTTGTTTATTTATAGTCAGATTTATGTTAAATTAAATGTTTGTCAATTTACATTGTTGGCCTATTTGCCCATTTATTACCATATCTGGAATATTTCGCTTTCTTTTAAAGCAACTTGTCTAAATGGGGCAGATTATTTAACAAAACACTCAGTGGCAACTCACTTAAGCGGAAGGTCACCTTTGCAGAGACCATTCTAAGCGAGAGTACTTCGTATTCATGTAACACATGCAGAAAACCACGAAAATTTCTATAAAGGCAGTCTATACGCCAGGATTTGAAATTCGATTGAATTACCAGCTTTCATAGAATTTACCGCTGTGTCGCTGGTAGGCCTCTACATAAGATTTCAATGGCATCTATCTTCTACTAAGAAAAGAAACTACAGATTACAACAAGAATTTTTAAAAGTAAATTTAGTTGAATCGTTTTACAGACGTTCACACAGAAAGGGGAAAAAAAGGACATACTTTACAAAATGGGCAGCTGGACTAAATACGTGTGGTTGAATGCGTATATAAAATCCTTTTTGTTCCTCCAGAAACTGTTTGACTTTAGTAAATAAAATACAATTCGAAGATAACTAATCTGTTTTTTTATTGACAGCCTTATCTTTGAATTAATTTAAATAATACTAAAAAACAGTTTTAAATGCATTCAAGAAACAATAGTTGCATTAGGAAATTAAGAACTGAGAAATGTGTGTCTATATCTGTATAAATATTCACTAAGGTATAATATAATACTTGTTAACAGAGTTAACTAACAAATTTCATAACCACAGCTAAAACGCAAAGTTCCAAAGAAATTCATTATTCACAAATGATATAATTTAAGTGTTTTACAGATATTTCAACTGTTATTTAAAAATTTTATAACTTCTTCACAAAATTCTTCTGGGTATTCTGCATGAATCGAATGGCCTGCACCTTCTATGGCTTTGAATGTTGCCTTCGGAAAAAGTTTCAAGATGAATTCTTTATCATTGAATCTGAAAACAAGCAAATTCATTACATCAGCTTAAAAAATCATCATAATAAATATATCAAAATATATCAATTATAATACGAAATATATCAACATATGAATCATATATTTAAATATATCAATTATAACAATAAATATACTAAATATATCAAATTAAACTTCTTTCTTGCTCTTTAAGCAGTTTCAGAATATAAAATACAAGATATCCTAGAACAGCTACTTAACCAAGTTTCAGTGTGAGGGACAAATGTCTGTCACATGAAATTAAGTTTTGATATATGTATGGTAGATGAAAGGATGCTTCTTTTAAGCGATGGATATTTAAGTATGTATGCAAAAGCATAGATATCATTCATGATGAATCCAACATCCAGCCTGAAGATTTTATAAATTTTGCCTACTTGTACCTACTTACGAACCTTTGCATACTTGACCTATTATCTTACCTACTTATGTCTTAGGGCTTCTCATTTGCAATAGAATGAAGTGCCATATGGCACTGTTTTGTAGATGTACCTACCTATGTCTTAGGGTTTTAGATACCCATCTTATTTACTTGTATCTTAGGCTTCTTATTTGCAATAGAATCAAGTGCCATGTGCACTATTCTATAGGGGTGATCAGTATAAAACTTTGAGTTACTGGTAGAGGAAAAAAATTAAAAATACAGATATTAGCACTAGGAAAGCAATACAGGAAAAGGAAAGCAAGCATAGCAACACTAGGAAAGGTGTTGCGGTGTTTGAGTATGACTAGAGAAGACTACAGCAGTCTTAATTTTCTGATGCCTTACACTTGTTAAGAAATCTCGTAACTTTCACATGCCTGGGAGGACAGAAATTATGCTACGACACAAGGAGGACAGTGAACAATTTAATGAAGCCAAAATGTTTTATAAATTAACGAATTATTATAATTTAACGATATGAAATAGCTAACTTGTTTACTAATATAATCCGAAGAGGCTAAAAATATATGGTCCAGTTCGTATTAAAATTGTAAAGCAAAATAGCTAAGCAAATGGCTAAGTCATAGCAATTTTTGAACGGCGGAAATCCTGATTTGAACATTGATCTCTCGAATGCGCGCTGAGTGTGCTACCGTTACACCACAAATGCATGTTGGAAGGAGGGGGAAGATACCCTATTATCTGAAAATGAAGTCCTATCCAACATACTGAAATTAGAATTTTTTAATGACAAGTAGTAATAAGGATGTTCCCCTGTATAGAAACTGCATTAGTTATTTATTCCACCCTTATCAAGTATAACCCTTCCTTTTATCTTCTTTCCATTGCATACAGAAATATTCAGATGTATATGCTCCAAAATATTAAGGCGGACACCTTTCCTTCGCTTTCTGCTCGCAACTTAAAATGCTTCCCCCCCTTCCAAAATCTAAAATGTGAAATAACCATGAGAAATAAAGATATTGTTTCTGCCTTATTTTCTTTCTGTGGAAGTTCTAGCACTAAATTACCAAATATATATATGCACAGAAGAATATAAAATATACTCACACATTGTACTGAGATCTAGTACCATAAAGGAAAAATGCTGGTTCATCGTATAGTCTTTGAAGCTGAGAGGATAATTTAGAACCATTCAGCAAAATGTCTTCTATGACCTCAAGATTGTGCTTCCATTTAAATTTTCCGCTTTGATCTTGTGTCAAAGGCAATTCAGAGGCAACAGGAAAACGATTTTTTTCACTGCGATGTTCCTGTCGAAAGAATAATTTTTATTTTGCAATATAAAGACTACCATATTTTAAGGAAATTAATCTAAGATGTTGTTGCGTTTCTTACGGCTTCGTGGATTTGGAGTGATGAAAGAAGACACTTGATGAAGAATGAAAACACAATTTATTAGCCAGTATTACTCAGGATAGCTCCAAAACACGTTTACAGTCGTCGAAAAACTACAACACGCTGAAACAATCAGCAATACAGCCTTCAGGTTACCGGGCTATAAAGGTGAAGACAGCTTCCCGGCAAAGCACTAGAGTACTCCTCCCGACTCGGTTTGGTCATTCTCGGAACTCAACGTATTCTCGAGACTCTCCACGCTACACCTCGTGATGCACTCGATAGCCTCAACGATGCACACTATCGATGCACCAACTCGCGATACACTCGACACTAGACTCGATAGCCCAACGATGGAAGCTTTCGTTGCACTTCACAATCCGATGACGAAGCAGTGGTCTGCTACTCCGTATACAGGCAGGGTTTATAACTTTTGGCTTGCCTTCGAAAACTTTGTGGGCCAAACCGGTAAGAATTCGTTCAAGAATGTTTTCTATCCGTGTATGACAGATCGCGAATTTTTTCGCCAAATTGGCGATTTCGCGCCAAATATGGCAACCCTGCCTTCCCGCGCTATTTTCTGCCAACCCTAAACCCGCCTGGCGGGGATGCTCTCTTACCGCGAGTGGGCATTTCGTAACAATATTTTATAAAAAATTATTTTCACCGGTAAATGAGGATTAAAATATTTAAGTTGCGACGCAAGTTGTAAATCTCAAATGACACATTTGATATGAAAAAATAAAAGCCCACGAAAAAGCAAAGAGCTTGATCAACAAAAAGACTAAGAGTATTGAAAAGTAGACTGCTTAGCAAGTATATAGAGAATATATGTAAATGAAATTACCCACAAAAATTTCGTAAATTAACGTATTTTATTCTAAGACACTTTCCTATACTCCAGTAAAAATATTGTTCGTTATGGAATAAACGCACAAGTCGTAAAAAAAGTTAATAAAATTTATTCTTTTCACAAGAAATAAAAAAGAATGTTGAAATATTTCCTCAGAGATATTCGTACAATATCGCAGTACCTCAAACGTTAAACAGAACTCAATTCAAAAAGAGAAATTTAATCCAATCTGAATTATTAAAAATCATACCTCTATTGAGTCCTTTAGAGTTTAATACAGATAACATGTAAATATTTATACTGCTACAAAACTAGATAAAGTTGACCTTTATCTATCTTTACTGCAAAAAAATAGACTTAGATAAAGTGAACTTGGGACGCAGAAGGAGATTTATCATTATTTATGGAGGCGTTCATAAACAAAATCATCTTATTTTAACAAATCCGAGAATGATTTTTCATATCATTACCATAGAACAGATTTATAACTGATACACATATTTCTAGATGACTAAATTATGTTTCAGCAATTATCTTCCCTAAAAGCTTTTTACTTATTTTCAACTAAACTCATACGTTCTACAATTATTGTAAAGAATATAACTTTCTTACCAAAATTTATTTATTAGTCCAAAGGGATTTAGTCCCGAAGGACTATTACTTTCGTTTTGCGATTTTGCGTCGATTCACTCTGAATGCCCGTTTCACTTTTCAAATTGTTGCCACTAAATGTTATCGCTCTGCATTAAATTTTAAAAAATGAAAAATCTGCATAAATGTATGCATGTTTCTCGCATTGTGATAAAACCTAGAGCCATCGAATTTTGAATGACGTAATCCTACTGCGAATATGGGCATCTGGAAGCCCTAATTTTGAATTTGAAATTTGCTTTATTATCGATTTTATGTTTTGTAACATTTCAACGAATTTCTGATTAACAAACTAAACGATTTCAAAGCGAGCAATGGCAACACTGTACGGAGGAAAAAAAAAACATTTTTATCTCCAGCGCACGAGACTTACGGAAATTCTAAAGATATGTTCATGAGTTCATTCAAATAAACGTTCATTCATTCAAATAAACGTGTCACAGGATATCAGTCACGAAACTAGTACGATCGAAATACCAGGGTTAAACAGAGGGGCTAGCCCAAAGAGCGTTAGCCCAGAAGGGCTATTAAATTCGTTTTGACATTCTGTGGCGTTTCACTTGGTGTCACCAAATATTATCGCCCTGTATTATATTTAAAGAAATTAAATAATGAAGAATCTGCATAAATGTATGTATGATTCTTGCATTGTGATAAAAAAACGGTGCCTAGAGCCATCAAAATTTTAATAATATACCTCTCCACCCAAATATGGGCTATGGAAGTCCAAAATTTGGAATTTGTTTTATTATCTGTTTCATATATTGTAAAGCATTTTTGAGTCTTTGATTAAGAAGCTCAAAGCAAGAAATGGCAACACTGTAGAAAAAATATTTTTATCTCCAGCGTGCGAGACTGTGTATCGTAAATTCTAAAGATATGTTCGTCATATTGCTGTTGAATTGAATTTTATGGTTTAAGTGCGAAGAACATGATATTTAATAAATAAAAATAACACATAAAACGTTAAAAAAAAGCCCCTTTGGCGTAATATAAAATCTAAAATCTTTCAGATTTTTTTTTCTAATTGTTGCCCATCAGCTACTTTCAAATTGTGCATTGGCCCGTGAGCAAATGTCAGCTTGAGACCAGTGCTATGAAGTATCGTTTATGTAATATGCCGTCTTACGTTGTAACAAAGTGCCATAAAATTCATGTAAATGAGAAAGATAGTTATATTGTATATCATATTTTCCCATACAACAATTTGCTTTCTGTGAAAAAAATGGATACATGTATCGAAGACAGGATTCTATAATGTGAAGAACGCAAGAATTGGCAGTGAACATTTTCTATGCAGTGATTTTGAAGATGACATGAAAAATGACTTGCTTGGATTGCGCAAAAGAATCTGTTGAAATCCATAACTGTGCCAAGAATATAAAAATAATGCAGAGTGCTTTTGAAAGACTGCATGAATTAAATCTGACGAAATTTCTTTTTGAGGTCGATTATGAACGCAAATGATAATAGGAATAATAAGTCAAATACAAATGATTTTACAATAGAACTCACAAATGACGATGTAAATATTGCCGAATGCCCCTAGTTGTAAAAATAAACAAGAATGCATTGATAATTTGTTAAAAGCAAATCTAGCTCAGCATTTAAGCTAATTTATAATAGTGTAAAACGTCAAAGTAATTTCGCATAATAGAGATCTTCCTCCTTTGCCCCTTTTTTGAAAGATTAAGTAATTCTATTTAAATACTGTGAGCAAAGTTGTTTTGTCAAACTTAGAAAGCGATCTCGTATTTGTCTAAATGTAATGAAATGTATGTATTATAAATGTCAGTTATACAATTATTTTTGCAATACCTGTTATTATATCAAAGCCAAAGGGCAAAAAAGCAATCTTTTGGATTAAATTAAATTTTGAAAAAAAAAAAAAAAAAAAAAAAAAAAGGGGCCGTTAAACATAAGTTCTTCTTCTTTAACCGAAAGAAAAAAAAAAGGACATATGCATTCAAATCTGCGCCAAACTAAGTTTGTTTTTCTGCCTAACTTTAAAAAGGTGTTATCCTTAGAAACAGTAATAGGGTTTTCCCACGTAGTATGCAGATGAAGAAAAGACAATGAATACCATAGATGTTTTTTCATGATTTAATAATAAATGCACAGGTAAAATAACCTACAACTTTCAAGAAAACGTAGCGTATTTTATCTATTATTTTTTAATTAATAAATAAATATTATTAACTTTTTAAACGTTTATAAATGCTTACAGTAATGACATCTTTTCCTCTAAATTAAAGCTAGTTTTTCACGCCCACTTTTTTAAGGCTGTGTTTTCAAATTTAAAACTTTTATTTCCTTGCTGCGAATTGCGTCTTTGCAGTCAATCTCAACATGACTACGTCATCACTCCTCCCTTCCTCTTTCGGGGGGAAAGCTCTATGAACTAGCCCTTCTCTTCTAAGTCCTGTTGAAATGCTAGGTGACAACGAAGATATAAGTAGGAAAAAGAATACTTCAGCTACAAACGCAAACTTCGAATTAATAAGGAATGTTACCCCTTTTAACTCGCCTCCCAGTCGGTATAGCGGTTAGCGACCCTGACTACCGTGGCGATGGGCTCGGGTTCGAATCCCGAAGCAGGTATGTTTGTAACTGTCCGTCCTCTTCATAGGAGGCAACGGCAGTCACCTGTTAAGGGCTTCCATAAAGAAATGGCCACCATTTCCCGCCCTTGTATTGGCGCCAGGCTAACGACTATTAAATAAACCTCCCTGCCATTTAAAAAAAATACCCTCCTTTAACTCGCGCATATTAAATGGACTTCATGCTCTCAGTTAGCTGATCAATCAGAATTTAAAGAAGTAAGTTATATTCCTCCTCAAATATAGATTTTTGACATTAGTTCGAATACGGTTTCCCTCAGCGCTTAAACGCTTGCACTCATCTATAGGTGCAGTTTTGTTATTAATAAGGAGTGTGGTTTGTTATAACATTTAAGCATTTTTAACAACTGTATATCATTCTCTCACTAAAATGTTTAGTTAAAATTTTCAAAATTAAATCTATATATTATACATATTGTTTAGTGCCTATAGTTACAAGAAATTTACCACACAGGCTATTAGATGTGTAGGCGCATTATCATTCATAAAAAGAACACACGTGTGCCTCTAAAACATCCTCTCCGTATGCAGATAAAAAAGTCTTTAAGTTAAAACTATAAGCCACATCATGGCATCTTTGGGTAGCCACAAATCCTTTGTTGACATGTGTAGGTAGGTGACTATGTTCATTGATTATTATTCCTCCTCAAGTATCTCATTTGCATCGGGATGACGGTCGTATTTCCGAGTATTTTTGAAAATGTAAAGATATTGGAATTTTTTTTTTTTGAAGCAGGAGTCATGAAAAATGAGAATGCCCTCGCCGGGACTCGAACCTCGGACTTTTCGAATACGCACCGTGTGTGCTGGCCATTCCACCACAAAGGGCATGCTAAGAAGGCGGGAGAAATACTTCATAATGTCAATAGGCTTCAATTCTGATATTCTCTACACTATTTCCGGCCAGCTGTCTTTCGTCTGGAGGTACGTTTTAGAGCGAAGTTGGGAGTTTTAGTTTGGATTTTGAAACACAATTATTTCACAGAGTAACCTTTACCTAAATTATAAGAAAATTGTTACGAATTTTATATATATGTAAATAATTTTAATGAAATTATACGTAAATTATAGTATATCTAGTAAAATGTAATACGAAAGGCATCAAAAGTGAAGTTTTACCTGAAAAATAAGATTACAGGGACAAGTCTATGTAACATTGAGGTAAATAGCTATCTCGCTAAATTGGCGACATAATGCCAAGGTGGCTATGGTTTTGGAAACTAATTTCTGTCACCGAATTTGGTACGAAATTGCGAAAAGTCACCAAGCTTGGTAACCATTTCGCGACATTTTGGGCAGGTCGCTATATAACTGTAAAAACTGTGAGTGATCCCTATATATAATTGCAACCCTATCCAGCCCTTATATGTAGCTTTAACCATATATGCCTTCAAGTAATTTCTAGAAAAGGAAGGTATTGAAAATTCCTCGAAGGAAGGGGGGGAACTATATAAGACAGGAGAGAGCATAACTTCTGAGTTTTCATAGAGGCAGGGTGGAATTTTTCTGAGCTGCTATTTCAAGCTGCATGATTCCTTTACTTATGCTTTTCGCAATAAAGATGTTTATCATCCTGACTATTGGTGAGTAGCATTGATTTTATTCGGATTGCCACTTTTGCTTGGTTATTTAACTATGGAGCCTTCAGAATAAATATGAGTGACTTAAATTTACTCAAAAAATTATGTGACGACCTTGAGTACATACTTTCAACCGAATTAGTGTAAAAAGCAATTCGAAATATTGAGAAGGAACACCTTAATCTTACGCTTTCTCGTATCCTTCAAAGTGATGTTGATACGAGAAGATACGCAAAAATTGATACTGAGATTAATGCTCTGAACTGCATACTAAAGAAAATTTAAAATCCTTCTGAAAGCAACACTGTTACTACAAAAGCAAAAATGAGCAAAAATGGTAATGCCAAACAGGATACTAATTCTAGTAGCCCATCTAACTCCAAAAAATCACACAAAAGGGCTTATTAACTGACAGCGAGGGATTTATCTCCTCACAAAACTCCCTGAAATGCACTCAGGCTAATGCAGAGTCTTCTGAACCAGTAACAAGAAAATAAATTCTCCGATCTTAATCATGAAGATCATATGGAAGATGATAACGAAATGGGTCATACACCTTCAGCTAAAACTAGTGGGCATGTTGCACCAATTATACTTAATAACTTTAACGCCAACTGGGATTCACTTAAAGAAGAACTTGAAAACATGAAATCGATCACTATCGTTTTATCAGTAAATTGTTTCAAACGCGGTTCTTTCCAGAACTTTAAATTAAACTCCACATTAAAAGTCATAATCGAAAACCTTGCAAGAAATACCAACGTTGATGCTATTAAGCAGGAACTTCTCGATAAAGGAATTCCAGTAATCAAAATAAAGCAAATAACTACAGTTAAAGATGGAAGCATTATCAATCTTCCACCTCCCCATTTCAAATCGAATACAAGCCCACAGTAGAAAGAAAGAAAATTTACAACTTAAGAGGCCTTGATATCACAGTTGCAACTTACAAATCTAAGCCAGCTCACGTGCTATGCCATAAGTGCCAGCGGTACGGGCACACACGGGATATGTGCCACTACACTGCCAGATGTCTTAAATGCGCAAAAGGACACGAAACATATCAACGTACTTTGAAAAAAGAAGACCAAAAACCAGCTTCCTGGCCTTATGCGGCGGAGACCACGTCTCATCGTGTAAAGGCTGTGTCAAATATCCAAATAATATCATCGAAAGAGCGAAAAATAAGAAAGTTACCTCAAACAATAAAAATGCACAAAATTTCAACTTTGAAGATTTTCCTGCCCTCCCAGGTGTTAAACAACAAGACACCAGATCCTCCCCCAGTTCGGAATAAAAAGTGCGAAACACATAAAGAATCTCAAAAAGAAAATGATATTTCATTCTTTGATTGGATCAAAAACCAATTAAGGATACTAAGAGAATTCTTTGTGAAGTTTAAAGAAGAAAAAAAATATTATGGCCAAATTCGAAGTAGGCATTGCTACCGTAGAATATTTCTCAAATTTCAACTATGACTTTAAAATCAGTCACCAGTTGAAGCAAATTTCAACTTTTATAGTTTTATCACTTAGAATTCTCATTTACCTCCATGAGCTCTGACATCGTAGCAATCGCTTTCTCCAATCGCTTTTTCTCTATTTTACCATACTGTTTTTACTATTACAAGATTCTTGCAAAGAACAGACTTTGTTTAATTTGACAAAGCCCAAAGGACTTTGATTTATTTAAAATATGCACAATATTTCTGCTTTCTCTTCTTATTTTTGCGATTCTACGTTGACTGCTACATGTTCACTGCCTGGCCATTATCATGTGCCGCCATTTTTACAAGTTCATGTTTTTTACATTTTGATCAAGCTTAACGAAAGAATTAAAGACAATCTATATTTTTTCAAGATGAAATAGACATTCTTATATCTAATTACGTTATAGTTTAATCAAGCTTATATTATTTATTTTGCAAATTTTGTGCTTCTCTTCAAGTATGGACTCCTGACTAATCATGAACACTCATGTAATCACATCATGTAATCATGAACACTCATGTAATCTCGACGCTACGCTTAGCTGCTCCCACAGCTGTATTCTCACTAGAGTAGTTAGTTGCCATAGCATTGTTAACATCAAATTGCATCGCTCCTCACGACCATTTGCCTTGCAACTGTTCCCAATTTTCATATGATATCTCTTGTTTATTCAACTTCCTATTCTCGCCTACGGGTGGCGATGCATTAGGGGGCATCTTTAAGTTATTTATAAACAAAGCAAATGCCAATCGTATAAAATTAATCTACTGGTAAAAACTCTATGTGGTTAAGACCAGAAAATAAGTGACGATCAACTTCTCAGTTTTCAGTTTAGAGTTGTCTTCGAAGTATTGAGAAAGCTCCGTAAATAAAATCGACTACATCTTCCTTTTAATTAAATAAGATTTATTTAACTAAATAATGTACTGCGAAAATAATCCTTATATTGGCGACAAGTCAAACTTGAAAGATACAGACATTTACTTTTGCCTGCATATAGAGTTTTACAGTTTTTACTATATTCTTTAGGAGGAGTTGGGGGTAGGGATTTTTACTTCTGAACAAACAAATTTACAAGCACATAAACGCAAACAGAAAAATCAGTGTCATCCTAGATTACCCGCAATAACTTCCATACTGCAAAATGATTACAATTATGTCATTTACAATGTTATCATTCCTTATGTTCTGAAAGAATGCTTATAGGATTGCCAAAGACAGATAAAGAGAGAACTAATAATAGATTAATCATGTATCTTGAATTATCTATTCAGCAAACGATATATTTATCTAAACATTATTTTTAGAGGAATTTACATTTTGCTTAGTCATTACTGCCCACCAACTGATGAGTGTAAAGATCACTGAAGCAGTTCGACGCAGGGTCAAATCTGGCTAAAACGTTGGCTGCATGGGAGTTTTCTTCGTTTTCGTATTTAACGTGAATGCGAATCTGTTTCTCTTTGGAAATTTCCACGAAGGCATCTCTTCTTTGTAGTATGTAACAGCGCGTCCATTACCTTAATACAGTCCAATCCTACTCTTTGTTTGAAATGTGGTTTAAAATAATACACACACACACACACACATATATATATATGTATT
>KK121990.1:264832-304613 GCA_000611955.2 Stegodyphus mimosarum
TCATTTGCGTTTCTTAACGAATTCTTTTTAAATTCTAATAAAGTGTTATATGATATAAAAAATACCTTTCTTTTGGAATGCAAAATGCATATCTGTTTAGCATTATTGAATGTGATGAAGGTAATGACTTTTTGTTTTTTCCACAAAGGAAGATCTAAGATCAGTTCTGTTTCAAAATCTGTTGAATATGGCGTACTAGGAAAAATAACAGATTTATTAATCAACTTTGTGCTCTGATAATGCAAATCAAAGTTTACAGTGAATGGCGTTTAAATTGAATCATCGCAAAAAAAAGTAGGAAACTGGATAGAAAGGTAGATTAAATATTCATCTATATTTTAAAAAGCATGTTAGGGCCACAAACAACTTAGCACACTGCTTATGCCTATTCAAAATTGTTTACATTTTTGACAGTTCTGCATTAAGAAGAGAGCAGCAGGTAGCATTCCAGCAAGGCTGAAGTGTAGAAAGCATGTGCGTTGTATTCAGGATGAAAGCTTCATTCAGAGTGAATTAGTTTCGGTATTCAATGCATTTTGATTGTATTAATTAATACTGCTCTAAAATAGTTATTGGCTGTTTGAGTTTCAATTCCATTTATGGCACCCGCGTTACGCAAGAGTCATGTGACATGGATTAGTCTCAAAATGTCGCATTGCAGAAAAGGATTACCATTTTTTAAAATACAGAAGCATAAGCATTAAAGGGCTATTGTTAATCTGAATTATGATTTATCTTTTACATATTTAATTTAGTTTTTAGTTTTCTTGCACGCACACACACACACACTTGTATGTATTAAGTATTTAATTATTAATGTTGATTATCCTCTAGAAAGTAAAAAAAGTATTGAAATAGAAAACTAAAGTTAACACCGTAATGAAATTAGATTAAACTATAGAAATTAAAATATACTTTTGAATAAATAATAAAACTAATTATGCTGATTTCGTGCAAAACGGTTGACTTTTCGAGGGAAATCAGTCTCTCTTCACTAAATAACCAATAATTAGTAAAATTGATATCGTTTCATCTCTGATGAAATTCATTCCAAAATGGGAAGAAATTTGCCAAGAATTATTTAAATTACGAATTTTTTCACAGCTTTGTTAAATTTAATAACGTTGTTTCGAAACGAATAAACAGAATCCCTATGGAAACGAAACTTCTCAACACAGATTTATAACCTATACTTATTCAATAAAGAATTTCAGTTTCAACAGTCACTGACAAAATTAATTTAAAGCCTTTTGTAAATACATTCAGAGACATAGATGATATCATTGCTATTAATAATTTTGAGGCTATAGAAAAAATTCCAAATTTACTCTTCTTGCTTAATTCTTAATAAAACCAACACAGTCAACAAGAAATTTATTATCTAGATCTACAAGTCATTAACTACAATAAAATTAAACGTTTTGATAAAACGTTTTGAATAATTTCAAATTATTTTAATGTACATACTTCTGGCAACTATAACTAGCCAAGCCAATTTAGTATCAAAGACTCAAAACTGCTGATATAAGTGAAGACCTTTGCCTGTAATTATCCGTATTTTGCATTTCCTTGATTTTTAGCTAGAATTAATTTTAAATTATTTGCTTTTTTTTAACTTTGAGCTATTACGTCATTTTAATTTTCTGAATCGTAATAGAATAAGGCCTTTTTAGCCAGTTCCACTCTCTCCTGTTTTAATTTAATTTCCATATTCAGAAGCGAATCAAATGCTTCTTTCAGATTCTACGAAAAACGAACCTAGAATCATTTACGTAATGAAACTCTCCAAACATCTAATATTGCAAACCTAAGCAATAAAAAGGTGGTTTGCTGCAATCAAATCACCTCTTTGAATAAAAAATGATCGAATTTACTGACATTGTAAGATTACAACAAACGCAAGTAAAACTAATTTTTGGCCCTGGTAAATTTAGTATGTTACATCAGAAAATTAAAACTGGATTATATCTTGTAAATAACGTCTTTTAGTGATCTTTAATTTACCATTTTTATACATTTT
This sequence comes from Stegodyphus mimosarum, assembly GCA_000611955.2. Classification (NCBI taxonomy): domain Eukaryota; kingdom Metazoa; phylum Arthropoda; class Arachnida; order Araneae; family Eresidae; genus Stegodyphus; species Stegodyphus mimosarum. Next base: position 266,853 of record KK121990.1, read on the forward strand.
ATGTACTTATGTATTACTACTTAGTTTTTAGCATTCGTATTTCTCTATTTTTTACCCGACAATCGGATTTCTTCTTCTTTCTGTCGAAGGCGTCGGGGAATTTCTTTTGTATATTTAGAAATTAATTTACTTTACATAATTAAATTTGCTTTAAATTTAAATAATTAAATTTATTTTAAGTAAATTAATTAAATAATTATTTTAATAGTTTACTTTAATTCATTTTTACTTTTTTGATTAATGGGTTAATTATCCCTCTATAACGGTATTTGGTACTGTAACTGAATAACTGTAAGGGAATCCTATATGTAATTGTAACCATATCCGACCCTTATGTGTAGCTTTAACCGTATATGCCTTCCAGTAATTTCGAGACATGGAAGGTACTGGAAATTCTCTGGAGGCAGGGGGAAAGTGTATAAGACCGAAGAGAGCATCACTTCTCATTTTTAGTTCAGAGTTGACTTCGGAGTATTGAGAGATCTTCCCTGGGAGTTTCGCTCTTTCGATGCGCTTTGCATTATGTTGTGTCTAAAGTTCTTAGTAGTCTGAAGTGGCAACTATTGACTGTGTTCTGTCATATTGAGAAGAGTTAGTTGCACGAATTCTTCGTGGAAAGTTACAGAACTGTAGAGTGTCTTGTTTGTGAAAATAAATTTTATCAAGCTGTTATTGGTTCTGTTTGCATTCAGTAAAATAGGAACTTGTACTTACGCAACAATATTAAAATTATTTGAACTAGAAAAAGCGATTCAACAGTTAAAAGAAATCAGAAAACAGTGAGAAAAAAATCTGAAATTATTTTACATATGTGGAAAAATTTGGTATTTACTAAGTCTCAAGAATGCTTCATAAACTCTTAAAATATTTGGAGATGTATGAACTAAAATTACTGCACTAATTATTGTCTTCTTAAAGGTGCTTTGGTAGGGAGAATTTAATTAGCAGAATAAATAAGTATAATTAGATAAATAAACAAACTTAATTAAATAATTTAATTAATTAATTAATTAATTAGTAAATTAGATATGTATGTATATTGTTGCATGCATACGGGTTCGTAATAGATTGAACGCACACAGAACTGATGATAGCTTGATAAAATTTATTTTAACAAAAGAAACACTTTGACTGTTTTGGATTTCCCCCTCCCCCACCACCACCTCCAACATACTCGTACAGCTCTTTACAGCATGACAAAGTCCAGTCAGTGATTACGCTTCAAACTATTAAGAACGTTAAACAAAACGCAACGCAAAGCGCATCTAAACAGCGAAGCTTACATGGAGATATGTCAATAATCCTAATTAACACTGAATTAAGCAACAACTACTACTCAGAAATTGATGCTTTCCCTGTCTTATATAGTTTTCTCCCTGTCGCCGAGGGATTTATAGTACTTTCCACTTCACCAGGTAGGCATATACGATTAAAGTAACATCTGAGGGTCGGGTACAGTTACAGTTGCATAATTGGATCAATTACAGTTATTCAATTACAATACCCATTACACTTATGCAGGAACCGGATCAAAATGTCGCCAAGTTTGACGACTTTTGGCGATTTCTCGCCGATTTAGCGAAACATTCCTTTAATCAATGTTAAATAAACTTACCCTTGTATTCTTACTTTTCCAGCAAAGCTTTGCTTCTTTAGATTTTCATGTAGAATTACATAAAAAAGAGGTACTGTAATTTTGCATATAATTGCACAAAAATTACTTACATACATACAAAAATTTGTAACATATATATATATATATATATAAACACATTTTCAGCAGAAGTCTTAAGTTATTTTTATGTTTGTTAAGTATAGTTAATGTATCAGCTATTTACCTGCGGAGTTCTCCCATAAATGAAAGTTGCTACGAATTCTTTTGCTTTTTGAAGATCCTTGATATCTTCCGGCATTTTCTCGAGAGCTTCTTTCATATCTCGAATGTAAACGGAAGCATATCGTCTGTTGCCCGGTGGAAGGGTTTTCGGAGTAATATCTTCAACTACCAGTTTCTCCACTTTTTCTGGCTGAAAATATCAGTGGGAAATGATCTGATGTTAGAAAGTCATCAGATACTTGAAACAAAAATTTCTAATCTCAGGCTTTTGGGCTTTATTTATCTCTTTATTAAAAGAGATAAAAATATGTTAAATTTAGCAGCGAAAGAAACGAAACATTATTTTTGAATGCCATAGCATATGCGTTGCATATAAAGCTTAAATATGAATCTTTCCCCACTGGGTACAAATATAGGCGTAATAGCAGGAACGTATGAAATATTGTAAAGGAAGAACGTAATTAGCGTTTCATTAGCCCAAAAGCGGCAATTTGCACAGAAGGGCTATTAATTTCGTTTTGGCATTTTGCGTCGAAAACTATAAACGGCGTTTCACTTTTCAAATTGTTGCCACCAAATATTAGATCCCTGCAATATATTTAAAGAAATTAAATAATGAAGAATCTGCGTGAATTTATGTATGTTTCTCGTGTTGTGAAAAAACAACGGTATCTAAAGCCATAAAATTTTGAATGAAGTTACCTTACTGTGAATGTGGGCACCTGGAAGCCCGAATTTGAAATTTGTTTTATTATCCATTTCATATTTTGTAAAACTTTAACGAATTTTAGATTAACAAACTCAAGGATTTCAAAGCGAGTAATGGCAACGTTGTACATAACAATTTTATCTCCAGCGCGTGAGACTGTGTATCGGAAATTCTAAAGAAATGCTCAATTTAAAATTATTTAGCAATATTGCTCTTGAACTGAATTTTATGGTTTAAGTGCGATGAACATAATATTTAATAAATAAAAGTAACACACAAAACGTTAAAAAAACTCCCCTTTGGGCATAATATAAAATCGGAAATTTTTAAAAAATGTTTTTATTTTTCTATTGATGTAAGTATTATTAACAATATCGTTAAGAAAATGGGCATAGTTTTTAAATAGCTCAAGTAATTTCAGTGAGCATATACGAAAATATAAATAATGATTTATTAAATTTAAATACTATTTAGATTTCTTGTATATTAGTTTGATTAGTTTAAGCTATAGATGTTTCTAATATTAAGTGGTTAATGTTAATGATGCTTCTAAGCGAAAATTATGGTCGGCAGCATGTTCAAGAAATAATGAGTTTAATTGATCAAAAGTACAAACAAAGTGTGTAATATTTCGTAGTTAATAAAAGTAATGGAACGTAATATTAATTTTTTTTCTTGAAGGAAATTATAACATCTTTTTAGTATAAAAAGTGCGCAAAAGAATAGTACAAGATGCCCTATGAATTTCAACTAGTTTTAAAAATAGCATAAAATAAATTGGATATCAGAATAGCTATTTGCACTAAAGGTTTACCAAAGAAATAGATATCTTTTTGCGACAACCTACATTCACTGACATTTGCAAATATATTAAAATACAGCCAATACTATAGAAATTTGTCATTAGCATTCAGTTTCAACCTTTTTTAAAGGATCTAAATTTCATAATTTTGCGATATTAACGCTATGAGAATATCTATCAGAGAAAATGCTAACTAAAATGTACTTAATGTCATTAGATAAATTTCCTTCCCATCAGTATTGTGGTATTATTGGGAGAAGGTGGAAATCATACTTTGTAATAAGTTTTTAAATGAAAACCGGACCCTGATAACCAATTTACTGATTTTATATCCCCCCTTTTCTTAATGTCCACAGATTTCTTAGAAACTGCGGATTACAATTTTATGAGTTTGAGTGCAATGATGATTAATATCATAATACACACAAAAAAAATTAACATATGATATAAAACTCTAACATGAAAAAAAATAGTAATAATAGGTTACAAAGAGAGTTCAGTTAAAAGATAGTAACTTAGAAAAGAATTACTGCTTATGAATTTGATATGAAGTGTAATCTCCTCTGACTTATACACGCATATCATACGGTTTTTTCATGCTGGTAATAATATTGTTGAACATTGTTTAGGAAATTCAGTTCCATTCATCCAGCGATGCGGTCTTCAGTAATTTACATCTGTAGATGGAGAATACTTCCATGCAGCTACTTTTTCAAGGTAGTCCCATAAGTTTCCTATCGGCTTAAGCTCAGGAGATTCTACTGACTACAGTATTCCGAATATCTTCATTTTCAAGGAATTTGTCAATGAGGTTTATTTGATGTGGACGGGTATTATCGTCAATAAATTAAAAGTCAGATCCATATGCACCTCTGAAAAGTTTAATATAAGAGTGTAAAATTTCATCCCGATATCACTGGCTAGTTACGGATCCGTTGTTGCAACAGCGGATCTGTAACTGGGCAAGCGGTTTGACATTCTTCGGCAGCAAAAGCAGGGAAGAGAAAGCGATACGTAGAATGTAGCTGGAGTACTTATTTTCCGAAATTCTTTGTTTGAGTTCTAATGATGACTACATTAAAAAGTCACAGCTATGCGGAATACTGCAGAGAAGGTGTAACGTCAGTGCAGATACGAAGTTGTCGTTTAATTCAAATTAGAATTTTAAAGATATATTGCCAATTACCTGTCTTTTATATTTTATATATTACGCCGCCTCTCCACCCCCCATATATATATATGTATGTATAATTACAAAACAATTTTTAAAACAAAATATAAACATGACTAGTATTTTCGCTCATTAAGCTGCTGAAAAATTACCGTTAAAGACATGACGTAAAAAATTTAGAACTTATTTTTCATGAACACAAAATTGAAATACATAATTAATAAATTTCAAATAATCCATTAAATGTTACAAAGAATTAAAAAAATGTTAAATCCAAAACTTTTCAAACAAGCTGTACCTCAATTAAAAAAATAATGAAATTTAAAGAAAAATGAACAAAGCAGAAGAGGAATTCAATCAACTTCATTGCCACTTTGTCAGGGGAGAGGAACATGGACATCAACTGAAATCTTTTTTCTACAAAAACCCTGGCTTTTCTGTATCCAGACTTAGCCTATGAACTATTTCGATGTATTTTAATTATAATAGTTCATCTGAAAATTCTTGTCCTTCCCAAAGAAAGGAAAAAAAACAAAAGTAAATTCTAATTAGAATCTTGAACCTTAAATAAAGAGAATTCTATTTTATTTAAAGAATTGAAAACGAAAGTAAAAAAATAAAATACTTCAGTGAAAAATTTAAATCAAAATTTTAACTTTTAATTACATAGCATATAATCTAAAGAATTTAAAACGTTATGAAGTTTAGAATATAAAAAGACTTAATTAAAACTCACAAGAAGAAATTAAAAACTTCGAGCACATTCGATAGACCCCAATCGAAACTGATAATAACGTTATATTAGCGACGTACAGGTTTGTTATTTTGGCTTCATTGGCAAAATTAAAAAAACCTTGGCGAGAAAGTAATCGCTCGAAAGGTTAAAATTTAGAACAAAAGATGGACTTTTGAAACCAAAAGAAAAACTTTTAAGTACTTCAAAGAAAATTTTTATTTTTGGAAAAAAATACTTTATTAATTACATGAAATTTAAGTAAATTCTGACTTTTTACATATGTAAGATATAACAAAATATGATAGCTGTATTAAAAACCAATTGGCGATCTCAAAATTAACATGCTAAATTTGGTGATCTCCCCTAAATTCATCTGTTCTCTCCAATTCGGGATCATTCGAAATTACGTAACGCTGCATGTAAAATGGTAACTGGCTTTGGCTTCGTATTTGCATGTACGCAGTGTAAATTCTGCTTCGCGAGGAAGTACGTCCTTTTTTCCCTGACTTCTGCCATGCAAGCGTACCTGCGCCTCTTATGCTTTCCTGCCTGAAATGACGTAGCAATTTTTTATCTGGCTGTATAAGAAACTATCGTAATTTCTATGATTAAAGAGCATATTGTCTACAAGGAATTATTCTAGTGTGCCTGCAAATCTGCAAATAAAAGTGTTAATTGACTGAATTTAGTTTGGTAGGAACTCTTTTCTCTCGCTTTACCACTCTGCCATCCCGACTGTGTTCCAAAAATGTGACATATATATATATATATATATATATATATGTGTGTATATTCGATGATTGTCTCGAATATTTCGGCTGTTTTAGTGTTTCTTTTTAATGTTAATTGGCTTACCTTTCTTAGAGCTGTCAGCATTCCCACTTTACCCCCCATACTGTGGCCCACAAGTATAGCTTTCTCTAAGTACATAAATTCCATGAAATGCAGTAGATCTTCTTTCATACATTCATAATCGAAGTGATCATTCCATCCACTGTCTCCATGATTTCTTGCGTCATAGGTAAATACCTGTGTAGAAGAACAATATAATTTAGCATTTATTAATAAGATTTTATATACTTAAAAGTTTAATAAAATTTAACATAGAATATAGGGTTTTAACGAAATTTTTTCGCCACTACAAATATCGTCTGTGCAAACGGTTACGTTGGCATGTTCATCATAATACTTTGTCAAACGATTTTAGGCATTTTTAAGAGAAAGAGACTTGCTTTAGAACACTGTGTTGCGAAATTTGTAAAAAAAATATCGTTATCATTATGTACAAGGTGTCTGAAATGGAACTATCACGCTACCAGGTTAGAACCATCATTTACTTCCAGTTGCAAAAAGAATGTTGCTACAGAATGTCATGAAATCGCGTATACAGCTTTAGGTACTAACGTTGTATCATATGGCACTGTAAGATTTGGTTTCGAAAGTTCAAAAACAAGGACTATTACATTCAAGAAGCACAGCGCTCTGGCCGGCCTGCTCATGTTAATGAAGCCCGCCTGAGAGAACTTGTGGAAGTAGTTTCTGGTCCGAAGGCTACACTACCAAAACTTTGGCAGAAAATCATAGATTTGGGAAGTATTAAAATAAAAACTGAAATACTGTTTTCAATAAAAAATGGGAATTACATGTTATTTTTTTAAACATAAAAATTTTACACTAAATAATGTTACAAGTTACTCCTTCTAGTTACGAGAATTATTATTTCTGTCCAACACAGTGCTCTTAGATTTCCAATCTCCTAACTGTTTCTAATCTAAAGGAATTCTGAAATAATGTATGTTTGGATTGGAGCAAATAAATAAACTTTGCTCGTTAATTATTAGAAACTGAGAATTTACTTTTCGACCTGTCCCGTCAGCGAGTGGCCGCATGACATGGTTCCATGTGTCTTTTGAAGATACTAAACCATGCAGCAAGATGATAGGCGACAGAGACAAATCTGCATCTACTTGTTGTGGTCCGATTCCATTAAAAGCCAAATTGACTTCAGGAAAGCTAATAAGAGAATACAAATTTGTAATATGCAAATATTTCAATATTACATAAACAGTGAGTATCTAGACCAACGACTATCATCAACATGGTATTAGTTAAGGCAAAAGTTTTGATAGACATAATGTTAAAATAGAGACAGTTGTAGAGCACAGTTAAATTTCATTAAAAAATAGATTACGTTCATTTGCATTTAAAAAGAAAATTTTAATGCGAATAGAATCAAGATTTATGACATGTTTGTGAAACACAGAGGCTATTATAACTCACAGATATAAATTAATATTATATTCTCTCATGCAACTGAGGTCTGTGTTGGCTCAGATTTCTGTGAAGTCAGACAGAAACACTTTTCTTCCTTTAGAAGAATCTCATAGCAGTTTACAACACTTATTCCCTTTCGTAGTTGTTGTTAAACTATTCATCTGAATCAATGTCTTAAAGAAACTTCATCTCATCTTTGTTGAATCCTTCATTTAATTTTGAAAACATAGCTCTTTTGTCCTGTTAGCTGAAGACCAGATGTAACATTTTCTTCAAAATAATATCGATTTTGAATGTCAAAACATTTTGAGCATGAGCTTCTTGCCATAGGAATTTAAGAGCTTTACAAATTAAGCCATATAGAAATCCAATGAAGCTTTCTTATAACAAGAATTTCATTTTTGTAAAAGAACGCACAATGTCAGTAAAGTAAAAAGGACATAGATTTCTTTCAGGTACGTTTCGTTGCTTACTGTTACTCTTAACAATACTTTAACTCTGTTACTTTAACTCTGTATTTGTAATACCATACAACACATTGGCTCATTTAATCTTCATTCACTGTCACTCTGCTTTCTGTTTTTAGTTCAACCACTTCATTTCTTCTTGATCCATTCTTTGAAACCAATAGCTGACCTTCTGAAGCAAAACAACTTTTTGAATATAAATTCCCACTGCTTGGGCAGAGCACATTTATTTTCCTAACTTTAAAAGAAAATTTTGGAATGGGCTATAAAGATTAACTTCAGATGTAAAATAACGACCTAGAGAATCTTCAACACATTTTTAAGTAGTTACAAAAATTAGTAAAAATGTTTTGTGAGTGCACCTAAGTTGCATAAAAATCATTTTTCTTGCAGTTACAGCGAGACGACAAAAGTGCGGGGCGATGCAAATCGCCCCGCACTGAATCGGTGAAATCATTTTATATAATTACCGATAACTTATAGCTTTAAGCATGAAAAATAAATATAGTATGATATTATTGGGCTAGATGATTTACGAAATTATTCTTTCCTTTTATGTGTTGTTTTTAATAATAGTAACTTTAGTTAAAAAATTGTAAAATTATTATTACATAATATTCTCATGTTAGTAAAAAATGAGACTTTATGAAATTCAGATGTGTCTCTAAAGTAACGCTCAGGCACTTGGTAAAACATTTCACTGAAACGTATAGGAATTAATTCACTTTGTAATGATCTGACAGTAATGAATAGATAAATCACGAAGAAGGAATGATGTTGAATATTCTTTAACACTGAAAGTATGGTTAAATACAGAGTAAAAATTATAATGTGTTGCATGAACAATTTTCTTTTTTAATTTGTTTTTCTTTTTTTATATAATTTTAAGTAATTCTTGCAGCACTTGAGTACAAGGATATATTGCTGTCTTTTCTTAAAATTTAACTTTTTGGATTTTCTTGAATATGTGAAGCAATTTTATGCTCTTTTTTAAATATTAAACGTTCCCAAATATTTTGTAAACTTCTACTGTACTGCTGTTGTGTAGAACCTTGAGAGAAGTGATTGCACTGAGGAAGGGTTAAAACTGCCCTTTATTAAACTCTTTAACTTATTTACAATGCGTCAACTTGACGCTAACATACTACGCCTCAACTTGGGCGGTAACTGAAACAGTAGAATCAAACTTAAAATAAGAGATATTCAAAAATAGTAGAATTATCCTACAGGGCTCATATAATCCTGTAGCCTACAGCGTGTAGATGAGTCTAGTGGCAGCAAGATAATAGCGACTAAGCCACGTCAACGAGCAGTAACTGCTAAACAGAAGTTTGCGTATAAGCACTCACGGCAATTTCCCGGACTCTCCCTTTCTCTACTGGAACGTCGATATTTAAATTATTCTTCCACCAGTATAATTTGCATTTCTTACGCGCGTTACCAAATTTAAATATTCTGGCACTGATAATTAGGGGAATGGAGGCTTATAGGAAAGTAACTTAAAATTAAAATTAACTGGTTATTTAAAATAAATATAAATCCTTACATTTGTCTATGCCAGAATTTAACAGACTTAGATAAAGGTCCTTAAAGACCTGTTACAAACTGATAAATTCTACAACTGACAAGATCTGAGCTCCGTTTACGTTCAAAATACTAAAATTTAACTGATCACAGAAGAAACTTTTGTCATCATCATAGTTCTGCTGGACATCCTTTGTGATCTTTCCATTGGCAAAGGGGTTCAGTCAACTCCTTCCAGTCATCTGGAAGGAACACTTATGAATACATGATTCTAAATAACATGTAAAATTCACAATAAAATCTTTTATTAAGTTCTAGCCTTTATTAAGCTTAGCTTTCTCAGTTTTTTCGAACATTACTGTTTTTCATGCTGCAGTTATTCTAATCACATTCATGCTTAAATTTTAAACTTTAATCCCCTTTTGGCTCTCCACAAGGTGTGGTGTAAAAACGCAAGTGTTCTATGTTATAGTGGACAAAATCTCCACCTAAACGCGCATCGACTGTTAACACATAACAACCTTCTTAGACACACCCTAAATTCATTTCTAAGTTCTCCGTGAGCTAATAAACATGAAAATTAACTAGAGTGTCGGCGGAGAGCCCTACAAAACACATGCATACGAAAATATTTTCTACATTCATCTTAAACGCATGCAAGCTTTCGCTCAAAATCGCACGATTTGATTTAATTAAAATTTCTTTTGCGCGAACTGAACTGACTACATTAAACTTTGAATGTATTCACTTTTGTGGAAGTTTTAGCACTAAATACATATTATAGCTGCTCTTTTGGGCTTAAAACTTTCATTAAAATTATCATTTAACACAACAGATATTTCAACCTTTTACACACAAATACTTTTAAGACAATAGAGAATAACATGAAAATTTTACTTGAATGGATCCTTTTCTTCGCCAGGTGAAAACACAAAATAAATTTTCATTAATAAGTATGAAGCTGCTTGTATCAAGCCAGATCTTTTGGCTAGTTAATATAAATAGTCTTTCGACCAAGAAAACCGAACTACTAGTTCTTTACATAACAGAGCAATTCTTACATCATACTCTGTGCTTTCGCCAAATAAAGCTGAAATAACTTTAGTTCCCAATCGAGGCAATAGCTTTTATCATGTAACTTCGTATTAAACATTTTCATGCAATTTTATATAACAGAAAAGATTTATAGGAATTTTTTTTTTTAAAGCTTGGTAATCGGACATACGTTTTTTGCAGAAATCTGTCCATGCCATCTGGTTCATCCGTGAGACTTTCCGTCGCTACTTCCTGTCTCCCGGTGGGAATTGATTTTTTCTTTTTTCACCTCCGATGAGTGGTCTCTTCGGATATACTGGCGGTAGGTTTTGTTTTTTCCTTTTACTGTCCGGCAGACTTTTTCTTTGTGCATCGGTAGCTGACGACGTTTGTCTGTAAACTCTCTGTTGTTTCGATTTTTGATCTGTGTCTTCAACTTCGGAAGGCCTCTTCTTCATTTTCTCGACGGGTGGTCTTGTTTGTGGTAATCATTCAATTCGCCACCTCCTTGAAGTATCTTAGGGCTGTCTGCTGCGAGATATTGTTATGACACGGCAATGCTTGTTTCTAGCCGGGACGTTTTTTTCATCCTTAAATTTTTCTTCGTTGGATCTTCCACACGTTGAGGGATTCTTTTCTCCGAAATTCTTCGGCTAGTTTGAGAACTTGTAGTTTCTATGGTTCTTTGCTTTTTCGCGGGTGGTGGAATTTGTGGCGCGGTGAGAATTTTCTTTGGGGAAGCCGCCTCTTCTAAATCGGAAGCCTGGAAGAAATCATGTAAGACATCGAAATCTTTACGATCATAGTATTTCTTCAGCTGATCCAGACTCGCCTTTATTCTTTCTCTCGGATCTGTTTTTAAGTAGATCACAGCTCCAACGATCTGCTGTACTACATAAGGTCCTTCAAATTTATGGACGAATTTTGATACGACGTTTTCAGGTGCACTAGACAAAGTGAATTTTCTTTTCAACACCTTTTCCCCCACTTTAAAATTTGATTTATAATGTTCAATGATATTAATGCTTGATCTCCTTCAACAATAACTTTTTATGTCAGTATAAGCGAAAAATGGCGCCATGGATATCTATAGTTTTTGTGAAGTTAACATTCTTAGATTCAGATTCTGGATCTTGATAAACAATAGTTAAAGTTTCTTACTCTAAAAGCTGTAAGATATACTTTCCGACTACGAATGACACACTTCAGCTAGGAATAATTTTAGCAGGTCATTTTGCTTCATCTTCCATTTAATCCATTCACAGTCTAGTAAAGAGTTTTTAATTTGCTTCATAATTTCTTTTAACTGTAGCTCTAACAGTAGTAGCCTATTACTTCGAAAACCCTAATCAATTCATTAGTTAATTATTTTGTATTAATTCAATGCTCTTCGAAAGAAATATTCTGTTAAACAATTCAGTGTTGCACTGAAAATAATTAAACAGAATAATTTGGATGAGACATCAGTTATGTTAATTAAAATCCCTTGCGGTAATCAGATTCTTCGCAATGTTCTTTGTAACTTGGAAAGGTAATATTCGTTTAGTTTGTTTCAATAAGAATATAAAAAGAAGTACTTTTATTGGCAAATACTTTATAATCACACAATCAACCCTTCACCTATAAAGGTCTTAATAATTTTCCTTACTAGTTTTTTGTTACTGTTTAAATATATGGTGTATATATCCACCTTATTAAAACCATATCAAAATCGACAATCTTTTGAACAACAACCTACACAATACGGCCTCAAGAACAATCTTTCACTAACTTTCGTTATTGCTCATCAATAGGCACTGTGAATCGGGTGATGCTAAACAAAAATCCATTGTCGTCTATCTGGGCAAAATTTCTTAAAATATTATACACATTTTTACTTTAGAGGAATCCTTATATGATACGTGTAATATAAGATTTAGATATATCTCCATCTTCCAAATCATTAGTCCTGAATACATATTTGTTAACACCGCCATTTTGAAAAGTTTCTTATGATGCTTTGCCTTACTTCGTGGAGATGTGAAAAACAGGACAATAGACAGTTTAATACCTTAAACCGTTTAAAATCAAGTAAGAATACAACATTATTCCTTCTTGTACCATTAACATCTCATGATTACGCAGTAGATGGTATACATAGTTACTTAATATTCGATTGATAATTAATATTGACTGAACTGATTAGTGGTGCTGAAAGCTCTTTGAAGAAATGCTGATTGGAGTTCTTATAAATTAGAAATACATGATGATATTTCGTCATGGTATATTTTTAATTTTTATTTCATTTTTAATATCTCGTATTTTGTATTTATCATTCTCTGTTTGCACCGCTTTGTCATATACAGTGCCTGCCGCTTATTAGGCTCTCTGGTTAATAAACTAAACCGCTTAATAGGTTCAAACTTTCAGAACCAAAACGAATATACGCTACTAACCAATAAAAAATCCTTCGTTCATTACACTCATCTCCGCCACTAATAAAACTCAGATTAGCAAAAGACTGATTCTCCAAAGCCAGAATATCTTAGTTATGCATTATTGAAGCTTTTTGTAGTTTATCCATTTAATGTATTGTGGACCGCTATTTTATCGTTCAGCTATAATCGAATAGCGTGCTTCAATAAAACGAGTTTGACCGAATTTCTTATCTCCGAGTCCAGGATAAGATGATGACTCAGTGATTAAAGACTTTAATGTCCCCATGTACATTTATGGCAATTAATCACCCATCCCTTCTTTTGCGGTATTGGTTTAATTGCACCATGCATTTCATGATAAGAACGCAAGGGGAAATGTTTAGGGTGTTCTCTTTTCGAATTCCTAAGCGTCTTTTCGTGGTGCTTCTTTTTCTGATGCCCTAACACATGCTTATTTTGCTTAATATTTAATTTAGCTCCTCCTCTCTCTTTGTATATGTAAGATCTTGTTTTCAGAGTTCTTTGTGCGCACTGGACTTCAAAGGGAAATAAAGAATTTCCTTATCTTAATATTAATCAAAACTATCATCTAGGAGCTCTGTAAACGAATAAGACTCCTTCTCGAATATCAGCTGTTAGGAGATGGAAGGGCAACTTCTGTATCCCATCTTTTCAGATTTAAACGCTCAAACTGTTTTCTTTTGGGATAGCCACAAACAGAGACTTGCAAGAAAAGGTCGTGAAATTCTTCTTATCATTAACGTACATAACAGACTTTCAATGAAATGTAAGCAATAATAGCAGGCTGAAGAAAAAACAAAGAAAGCATTTGTCATGCTTGCAATCATGAAGTGGCAGATCATCTATATAGACCAGTGTTTCTCACCCTTTTTGGACCAAACGCCCCCTTTGTAAGAACCGCTTCTTAATTCGCCCCCCTATAAATTTTAACAGATAAAAATTGTACGATAATCCCTAATATAAGGTAGATTTGCCTTACATTAGGCGTTAGTATGATATATCCAAAGAATTTTGAAAGGAACAATAGTAGAATAACATTTATTATTCTACTATTGTTCCTTTCAAAATTTAATTTAAATTAGAAATTAGAAATTTAATTTAATTTACAAAAATAAATAGAAATTATAATTAAAAATAAATAATAATTAAAAATAAATAGAAAATAATTAGAAATTTAATTTAATTTACAAAAAAGTAAGATACATAAAGTGATGTGTTTTAATTTTAACATAACAAAGAAATAATAAACTAAATGAAATTTTAATGAGAACCTTGAGGTTGGTGATCTTGACAAAGTTTAATAATATTGGGTTCTAATTTTGACAGATATAATCGTAAGTCACCTTGTTGGCAAATGTTGAGGCGATTTCTTTGCTTAGTCAGCATTTGAGAAACCGCACTAAAACCCTTTTCCACTAGGTATGACGTTGGAAATGCCATGATTAATAGTTTTATTTCTATCCATAGTCTCTGAAATGTGTTAGTACTGCTAATTTTTATCCAAAATTCTTCTAAAGTACTATGTTCAAATGAATGTTTCGCTTCTACATTTGCCTGCAAATCTATTAATATTTCTTGAATGTGCGAAGGAGCATTAGTAGGATCAGCACTAAGTGGATTAATAACCCAATCAGGAATAGGAATACTTTCAACATCTTTAAACCGAAGTTTCATATCTACAATTAGGCTTTCCAAATACTTATAATAAACTGCAATATTTTCGTTCTGTACAATTATATTACTTAAACAGGGAATTAAAGAAAAATCTTTTCTACCCATGTTTTTTATAGAGACTTAATTTATTTATAAAACCAATAATTAAACTTTTCACTTTAATTATGGTCACATTGTTTCCTTGCAGTTTCAAAAGTAATTCACTTATTTTTGCATATATATCTGCCAAATAAGCTATGTCACTCTTTAAAACAGATATCTCCATTGGAAAATTATAATTTGTTGATTTTAAATAACTAATGACTGTATCAAATAGGTTGAAACTAATGACTGTATCAAATAGGTCTTCTGAGGCAACTTCCTTTAGATAGCCACCTGATCTCCGTGTGCAATAGTAGGCGCTCATATTCTTCATCATTTTCATGGCAAAGTTGCCGAAATAATCTATCATTAAGTGGGTGTGCTTTTATTTTGTTAATTATTGATTTTACTAAATTCATTGTTTCATGTAATCTCCCGCCAATGGATTTGGCAACCAAGTGTTGCCTATGAATTATACAATGAATTGTAAATATATCTGGATTTTCTTCCTTCAACATGGTTATAAAACCACGATGACGTCCTACCATCGAAGGGGCACCATCCGTTGCACAGGCCAATATATTTTTCAAAGGAATTTGTTTTTCATCAAAATACGTTTTAAAACATTCGTATATTGATGTGCCTTTCGTATCAGTGACTAAATATCTGCAGAATAACATTTCTTCGATGATTTTTAAATCCTTTATGTACCTAACATAAGCCATTAATATTGCATCAATATCCCGTACACTACTCTCATCCAACTGTATAGTGAACTCTCGTGTTTGGAGATCCGCAGTTAGTTGATTTTCAACACCATTGGCCATTTCATTAATCCTTCTTGATATGGTATCATTACTTAATGGAATCATTGACAAAGTATTGGCTGGATCTGCTGAAGTCATGGTAAGAACTTCCTTTATAACCCGTAATATTAATTTCTCTCCAATATTATGAGGTTTCGCATTTTGAGCTATTATACGTGAAATCTTATATGACACCTCCAATCCCTTATTTATATTTGTGGTTGCTGTTTTGAATACATTGATTATTTTATTTCTTTTGTTAAAAATCGTTTTAAATTTTCGAAATATTCAATGTCTTTGTCCTGCTTGTCGGGATGTTTTCTTTTTAAATGTTCAATCATCCGGGATGGTTTCATTGCTTCATTAGAAAATACCTGATTGCACAGCAAACACATTGGAAGTTGGCTATTTTGTGGCGAAGAAATAAAACCAAACTTTACATATTCAACAGAATATTGCCGGCATTTCTTTTTCTGGGACATTTTTAGAGGTTGATCTATAATTCAAATTTTAAAAAAATCAGTTTTAAAAATATAAAAAATAAGTAAAATTGAAAATATTTATTTACTCAATGGGTAGAGGAGAACTGCCATATGCGTACCACTTAATTTCAAATGTGATTTTTATATTATTTAGTAATAATTTATAGGAATATTATAATTTGAAACCAATCTATAACTATCGGAGTTGCTAATTGACCCCAATTTTTAAATTATTATTGATAAATATTTGTGATATAATCATTTTTCCAAGACAATGCATACAGTATGCTTTCGGATACCGGTATCCTAAAGCGTATCTATATGAAAATAGTACTTCTTGAATAAGTTTATATGTAAGTAAACCATTTTATTCACAAAAATATATCTTATAAAGAAAGCTCAGAAAACTCACCTGATTTCTTCAATCTCTTATAATTCACAACAAAACAATTATTGTAACGGAATTTTTGTTCCTACTTTATCGATTTAATTAGAACTTACAATATAAAGCCTTTGTTTAGAAATAAATGACCTAATACGCATTAGGTGACCAGTATGCATATGGCAACTCTCTCCTATAAGTAATAATTAACTTACCTATGATATACGGAACAAAATGAAATACGTTTATTTTAAAAATAATGCAAATATCATATATGGTGAGAGCACAACAGATCACATTCAAATTCAAATTTAATAATACTCATTACTGACTGCTCGACTAAATGATTGAAATCGTTGCACACGCAAAGCGAATCTAAGACATGCGCACTAGGAATTGCAATACCGGACTGTACGATGCAACTTTGTATTGACATTCCAATTAATTTTGCCCGTTAGGGAGACATATAAAACATTAAATATACATTGTAGCAATTAAATACCAAAGGATAACAATATTGTTTTACAAAATGTTTTATTCGCTTCTTTCACAACGCAATATAAAAATGCAGCGGCCCATCACTGAAAGCGGGTATTCAAAATGATTTCGCCCACGCAAAATGACTATCGCCCCCCAAAAGCGTATAGTTAAAAAATAATCGCCCACTGTAAGTTTTCGATCGCCCAGGTTGAGAATCACTGATATAGACAAAGGGTAATCTTTCTGCGAGCTAGAAACTTAAATTTTAAAATTTGATTACATCACTGAAAAAAGTACTTTTTAAAATCTGCAGTTCGTTTTACTCGCAGTATGCCGAAAATGCCAAGCGAAAAGATTTAAGCTTGAAAGAAAAGGATAAATTGTTAAAAGATTTTGGTTCTATTGTATTTGCAGTCAAAGAAAAATTAAATTTAAACTGGAAGCTTCCCAAACAGCATTGTGCAATTTAATTAAACAAGGAATTATAATTGATAAATTAATAAAAAGTGCAAATGTCTCAAGAAGCGTAAAAAGGATAGAAGATCGAGAGATGTTGAAACTGCTTTCCTAGAATGGTTTCAAGCTATAAAAAGTGTTTCTGTTTTTAGAGCTTATTTCACTAACTCGCTAAATGTTAAGGGAAAATTTTGTGTCAACTAATACATGGCTCACGAGTTAGAGAAAGAAAAATACAACATTTTCCAGAAGAAATTGCACTGTGAGAAGGAAAAGGCTGATTATAATGCGGCTGATTATAGGATAAAAGAAATTTTACTTAGACTGCTAAATAAATACAAGCCAGACAAATTTACAATGCGGTGTTTTCAGTGTTACGAAGAATTTCTTCCGCTTTACACTAAATGGAAGGACTCGCACAGTTGATAGTTTCGAAAACTTCAGAAAAATATGCTATCGATTACAATTAAGTGTGAGTAATTTAGTCAGTGTCTGCACCAATGGCACACTTTCCATGAGAGGTAAAGAAGAAAGATTCGATGCTTTATTAAAAAAGGGAAATTTAAAAAAATTGATATCATTTCACTGTTTTTTGCATCCTAAACAGTTTTACGCAAAATAACCATTTTGCAAGACGCACTGGATAGAGCTACTTCCATTGTCAACTATGCACTATGTCATCGTGAATTTCGGCAGATGCTAAATTTAGACGATGAAACATAAAGCGTTAATCTGCCGTACTACTACAATGTTCGCTAGCTATCAACAGGATATGTTTTGATAAAAGTTTCAACTTTACGACGACAAATTTTAAACTTTTATCAAGAACAGGGAAAACTATGTGATCTATCAGATGAAGCATTTTGCAGAAACATTGCATTTTTGTCTGACATTATGACAGAGAAAGACAATTTAGATAGTTGTCTGCAGGGTAAAACGAAGCATATATGGGAATGTGACAAAAGACCCAAGCGTTTCGAAAACAAAATTAACATTTTTCAAAACAATGCTCTCTGCAGAATACTTCCCGGAGCTACCAAAAAAGTTGAATGAGCAAAAATATAAAAATAAAACGTTCGATGATTATATAAGTATTTTGGACTTCTTAATAAAAGAATACACTGAAAGATTTTGACGAGCACATTTCTGCCGTGAAACTGGCATTTAAACCACATTTAGTAGATATATACAATGCTCCTACGAAATTGTAGATGAAGTTATTTGAGTTGCATGAAGATAGTATCCTCAAATCTCTTTTTGACGCTAAAAAGAATCCCACAGAAATCGGGGAAAAATGCTGTTGAATGTCCATGCCTACCAGAGCACGCCGTTAACTTGCCTGCTTTACGAGTACTTATTTCTGCGAGTCAACGTTTTCTTTCTTGACAAAAATTAAAACTAGATTACGAATCCAAATTACAGCTGCTCAATTAGAGGATCCACTAAGGCTGCGCGTTAAAAAGGTTGATCCAAATATTCAAATACTTTCAGGAAAGAAACAAATGCAAATATCCCACTAAATTAAATTTTTCATCAAATTTTAACATCATTTCATATATTGTTGCTATGTTGGTTTTTTATAGCTTAATATAATTACTCTTCTTTATAATGTGATCAACTTATTAAAAAATACTTCTACTTTATTATTTTTATTTGAAATAGTACTTAAATATGTGTAGTTGTTTATTAAAAAATTATTTAAGATTAATTTAAAATAAGTTATTACCCTTTTGTGAAAACAAAAATACTTTATATTGTAAATTTTTATTTTAATGAATGACTTAATTTTTTTGCATTATTTCTATGTAATGCAGTAAAGTGGGAAAACTGTACAAATCCTATAATAATTTCTTAAAAGTCGCATTTATAGGTATATCAACTTATTCAGCCTTCTTTATCACTGCCTAATTTAAATGTGGTCTTTCACAGTAAAAAGATTCCCCACTTCTATCCTAAGATTAGAATACTTGGTTTCACAAGAATTAACATATTTTAGAAAAGGGTGAACTTTTCTACAGTTTATTTCGCTAATTCAGGACGTAAATTTTATAAACGTTTCATAAGAGGATGTTGAGAGCTTCTTATTGAATCAGTACACAGATAGCTATTTATTAAATTTTATTTTAAAAACTTGCCGCTATGCGGCTAGCCCTCGTCTGGCTTTTAAACGTACCGGAAAAATGCCTAAAAGACACACCTGGGACCTATGGTCGCGTAAGTTCTTCCAACTTTTTTCTCTTTGTTAAGATTCCAACCCTCCTTTGTATTCGGCCCTGATGTATCTCCAGAAAAACATATACATCTTGAATTTTTAGCAAATTAATTGCATGAGATGTGCATTAAACATTTGTTAAAGCATAATTTATATCCCCGTTCTTACGCACCACCATAACAACATAAAAAATTATATAAAAATTCTACAATAAAATTAAAATTTTTTAAACGTTTTCTTACTCGACAGTTTGAATGATACTTTTTCTGAAATTTTGAAATGTTATGATACTTCAAGTAATCTTCTGAGGAAATGTGTCAGCAGTCACATCGCAGCCATTTAACTTGTAAAGCAAAGTCTTTGAGCTTCGTTTCAGGCATAGGATGATTTTAAGAAAGCATTTTATAAAGTGTTTCTTACTCGATAGTTTGAATGATTCTTTTTCTGAAATTTTGAAATGTTATGCTAATTTAAGTAATCATCTGAGAAAATGTGTCAGCAGTCACATCGCAACCATTTAACTTGCTTAATAAACTTTTTAAAAAAAAATCCTTTTGAAAAGGTGTTAAGCTCACCTTGCTAAATAAATTCTTATTTAATCGGTTTACTGAAATACGAAATTTATTTTAAATTCATAAAATAGCTAAATGTCTACGTTTCACGACGATGTGAAAATGAAATGTACAGAGTGAAATCGCTTTGCCCATTATGTCTTAAAATGACGCGATTTCGTCAGAAAACATAAAATTAAAAAAAAAAAATCTAATTCGAATTTCGAAAAACTCGCTTCGAGGTGTACTGCCTCATGCTAAAAAATCATGCAAAACTTTTTAATATCTTACAAACAGTGAAATAAGTAAAAAATAACATGAAAGAAACTCAAAAAACAAAACATTTCGCGCAGAATTTTACTCTGCAGAACAACTTCATCAAAAAAGAAATCAATAAAAATGTATTATATATATAAAAAATGACAATGAAATATGCAGTATCCCTTAATACAAATATTACTTATCCTAATAAATAAATTAACCAACTTCCCTTTGCAAAATCTTAAGAACTCAAATGGTATAAACAGATTAAGAACTTAAACAGATTAAAAAATATCATGCAAAACTTTTTTATAGTTAAAATTATATATAATTAAAACATAATATTACAATGAAATAAGCAATATCCCTTGATACAAATGTTAATTATCCTAATAAAGTAATTAAACAATTTACCGTTGCAAAAAGAAACAACTTTTTAATTTCTTAAACTTTTCAGTCTCTTAAAAACAGTAACATAAGAAATACGATGAAAAATTGTTGCCAAACCGAAATTTTTAAAAGAATGAAACTATTCAAAATGATGCAATTTCATCAAAAATCTATCAACAACAATAAGAAAGGAAAATTGTTGCCAAAACTACATTTTAAAATATCTGAGATGTGAGAAGTGTATTCGGAAGCTTCATTTAAAAAATTTTAAAAAAATACAAAATATTATTATTTTTCCAAAATTCTTTTTTTAAAAGGAGTCGAAAGGATTAAAGTTCAACGTGTCCAAAAATCAAAGGAAAATAAACAGCACATTTTTTAAAATAAGTTTTTTTAAAAAAAATTCCGCTGAAAAGGTGTTAAGCTCACCTTCCTAAATAAATTCGTATTTAATCGATTTATTGAAATACGAAATTTATTTTAAGTTCGTAAAATAGCTAAGTGTCTACGCTTCACGACGATGTAAAAATGAAATGTATAGAGTGAAATCTCGCTTTCCTGTAGCCCATTATGTCTCAAAATGACGCGATTTGGTCACAAAACATAAAATAAAAAAAATTCGAATTCGAATTTCGAAACAATCGCTTCGAGGTGCACTGGTTCTTGTGTAGATACACCTATGTACCAAATTTTGTGGCCCTGGGTCTATTAGCTTACTCGCAACACGAACGAAAGACACACACACACAGACTGTTTGTTTTATTATATGTAGAGATGATCGTTTGCTCATTAGAATTAAAACCCTAATAATTTAATAAGAGCTAAATTTAAATTCTTGTACACACTTATCGCCTTATTTCGTATGTAAAGTAGTCATGATTGACATACCGAGCATAGTTTAAAGAGCAGCGTAACCTTAATAAAGCAAGAATACCTTTTTAAAATCATTTCTCATTGCAGAAGATTAACATTACATTTTTAGAAAAATCAATGCAAATCCTTTTTAATAACTTGAAACTTACATTTCTAACAATATAAGGAATTTTATCCTTCATTAATATGTGCCTTCGGTTTAGACATTTGAATTTCTATTTTTCAAAGCATAAAGAAAAATCACTGATTTCTTTAAACTTGGGGACTTCTATTTCTTAGTTTATTACAACATTATTTCTTTAGACGTAAAATATAACAAGTAAAAAAAATTAATTATTTTAAGTGATATTAAAAACCACTGAAATTGCAACTTACCTAGACATGTTTGCTCAACTTTACGCAGAGCTGCAATACTGATAATGGATAATGAACTTCAGCAGTGATTGAAATATTATCTTTTCCTTTGTGGAACTTTATCTTTCATTCACCTGGGATGCTAACGGCAAAGAGATAAGAACAATGCTTTATATTAGTTTATTTGCCATTACGATAATACATAGGGTAAAATATCTTAATGGTTTGGCTTTTAATAAAATTAAACAGAAGAAATAAAAATGTTGGATTGGTATGTAGGAGGAGAAAGAAAACTCATATTATTTTTAAATGTAAAAATATTTATCGAACACAAATAACAATGCAAGAAATACAATTTGCAAACATTCTTGAGCCAATCTGATAAAATTACTACAGCGAATTATAGAGAAATGAGTAAGATTGATTTGGAGTTATGTGTAATAGAAACGAAAAATGATAATTGACAAAAATTTTCTTTATATTTTTATCACTTTCTTTGTAACGAACCTTTTCAAAGCAATGCTGATATTTATCGATATGCTATCACTAAACAAAAATTAGAGGCTGAAAAGATTTTTAATGAAGGTACACATTGCATTAAAAAATAAGTATTAAAAACATCTAAAAGCTTTCTGATTTTATATTACGCTCAAAGGGGCGTTTTTTATGTTTTGTGTGTTACCTTTCTTTATTACATATCATGTTGTTGTTAGCATTCAAACCACATAAAATTCAATTCAGCAGCAAAATCAAAAAATATTTAAAAACGGCAAAACAGCATATCTTTAGAATTTCCTATTCACAGTCTTCCGCAATAGACATAATTCCCCCCCTTTCTTATACAGTGTTGCCCTTGCTCGCTTTGAAATCGCTGACTTTGTAAATTAAAAATTCGTTAAAGTTTTACAAAATTTGAAATAGATAATAAAACGATTTCGAAATTTAAAATTCGGACTTCCAAGTACCCATGTGCGGTTGGAGGACTACGTTATTCAAAATTTGATGACTTTAGATACAGTTTTTTTTTTCGCAATGCAAGAAACATGCGTTCATTCATGCAGATTCTTCCTTATTGAGTTTCTTTAAAAATAGTACATGGTGATAATATTTGGTGGAAACAGTTTAAAAAGTGAACCAACGCAGAAAGTTAAAAGGTGAAAAATGCCGTTTTGAAACTAATAGTTTTTTGTGTCTCATGACCCTTTGAGCTATAAAAAAAACTGATATAGACGCAACATGATTTCCTTGTACGGCCGATTAAATAATACGCAATTTTTGCTGCGTTTCATTTAAACTTATTTTATACTTCTCATTCAATCAATTCAGTTCTCACTTCGCGGCGAGACAAAAATACCTAAAAAATCAAAACATCTTTATTAAAATTTAAAAAAAAATTGAATTAAAATTAGAATTTCTACGCTAAAACAAGCAATTCGGCCAGGGGCCAGGAAGACAGAGTTTTCCGTGCACAAAACTGAAAGTTTACTTTTGGTTCCACTCGGCAAAAAGACACTTAAGTTAGTGCACAAATTGACTTAATAATTCACTATTCTGCTAAGAGGTTCAAATGTAAACATATGGCGACATCGACTTGGCAAGTTTTAAACAACTTTAAAATTGTTGATAACTCTGCAACTACAGCCCGCATATTAATTAAAGGCATAAAAATCTTAATCAAAATGTAAGAACAATATAATTCAATCACTTTTAAAACCAAAAGTGCACAATTTATCAAAATATAAAAATGAAAAAAGCTGAGCTCATGGAGCCGGTAACAATATGGGTATATATAATTCATAAAAACTCAAAACATCTTAATTAAAAATTGAAAAGCATAGAAAAAATAAAAGACCGAATACAATTAAAATAGATTTTTTTAACAATTAAAATTAGAGCTTCTGCGCAAAAACAAGCAGTTCGGCCAGCAGGCAAGAAAGCAGATTTTTCGGAGCGAAAAACTGTAAGTTTACGTTTGGTACCACTCGGCAGGTGCAGAAACTGACTTAATTCACTATTCTGCTAAGTTTCATATGTAAACAAATATGGCTGCTCTATTAGGCTTCGTCGCATTAAACTACTTTTAAATTGTTGATAATTCTACAGCTATTGCATGCAGATTAACTAAAGGCATAAAAACTTTAAAAGAAACATAATCAATATAGTTCAATCACGTTTTAGGAAAACATGCAAAACTTACCCACATGTAAAAATAAAAAAAAAGGAGCTCACCGAGCCGAGTAACATAGCGGGCGTATGTATATATATACATATATATATATTTTCGGTACGGCCGATTTGAACCAAAAAGAGAAGTGCGCAACTACAAGTTATAGCAGTCTTACGTACAAAATTTCAACGTT
This sequence comes from Stegodyphus mimosarum, assembly GCA_000611955.2. Classification (NCBI taxonomy): domain Eukaryota; kingdom Metazoa; phylum Arthropoda; class Arachnida; order Araneae; family Eresidae; genus Stegodyphus; species Stegodyphus mimosarum. The sequence goes on from KK121990.1 coordinate 291,208, forward strand.
GTGAGGCTACTTGTTCTTGAGTTATGCGAGATGTATACAAATGTACACTGCGAAAAAAATGGAACAGTTCTATATCTCCCGTTCTACTGGGCCGATTGACGAAATTCAAATTGTCCTTTTCATGTACCCCCCTTTTTTTCGCAGTCTACGTATGTACAGACGTACCGAAGAAAATAATTTCTTCTGAATCCATTTTATAATCTGTTTTGTGAAAAAGAGCCTTTCACTCTGTCCTTGCGTACAGATGCCAAGCAAAACATCGTTAAATTGCTTTCGATAGCGGATCAAAATGGTTATTTTCGTTTAAATATGATACCTGAAATGTTTCGTGATCACAGTACTTCTTTTACTGCGTACAAAGGACGTAAAAAACGTGACAGTTCTGTATGTCTCGTTTTGCCGCGGCGATTGACTAAATTTAACTTTTCTAAAAACTACTGCTTTTCATGTCTCGAAAGCGCGACTTAGGATGTACATAAGATTTACACATAGGGTTATTCTATCGTAGGTATTCTGATACAAAATCGGACTTTCGATTCTACCACTCGAATTACCCCTAAATATTAACTTTTGTAAAATTTCGTGGGAAACATACCAGGAAACGTAAAAATTTGTTTTGGCACACTTTTCTCCAATTTGCGCCAAAAATAATTCACTTGGCGAAATTTTAATTTTATAACAATCTATTTTCCTTTCTTTTTTTTACTTCTTTGTACCAAGTAAAGGAAGTATTGTAATCACGAAAAATTTCGGGTACCATATTTCAAAGAAAATATACAATTTGACCACTATCGAATGCAATTTAACGACATTTTTGCGTGACATCTGTACGCAAGGATAGAATAAAGTCTCTCTTTTTCCCAAAACGCATTATAAAATGGATTCCTCACAAAGTTGAAATTTTGTATATAGGACTTCTATAGTATGTATTTCTGCACCTCTTTTTGGTTCAAATCGGCCGCTCCAAAAGTGTATTAAAACCTACTCTGTTACTCGGCATAAATATATGTATATTAGTGCATACTCTGTTGCTCGGATCAGTGAGCTCAGTTTTTTTATTCTTATATGTTGGTAAATTTTGCCTTTTTTGCTTTAAACGTGATCGAATTATCTTGGTATTATGTTCCGGTTAAGGCTTTTATGCCTTTAGTTAATCTGCATGCAAAAGTTGTAGAATTATCTACAAATTTTACATTGCGCACTAAGCCTAAAAAGAACAGCTATATTTGTTTACATTTGAAACTTAGAAGAATAGAGAGTTAAGTCAGTTTCTTAACCTTCAGTGTCTTTTTGCGAGTGGGACCAAAAGTAAACTTTCAGTATTGTGCACCAAAAATCTGCCTTCTTGTCATCTGGGCTAATTGCTTGTTTTATCGCAGAAACTCTAACTGTAAAGAAAAAAAAATTAACTGTTTTAATTGCAGTTGGTGTTTTATGTTTTTCTATATTTTCAATTTTGAATGAGAATATTTTGGGTTTTTATGCATTTTTGCGTTGCCGCAAAGTGTAAACTGAATTAATTGAATAAGAAATATTATCACTAATGAAATTCTAGGAAATATGTTTAAATGAAATGCAGCAAAAAATGTGCATAATTTAATGGGCCGTACAAGGAAGACAGACGTGTGTTGTCCACATAAGAATTTTTTCATTATGCACAAGCGGAAAAAAGGGTACAACGTTCATTCTTTTAAACACTTTTAACAATGTTAATTTTAATAAGTTTAATGATTTGCCGTATTATTGCTTATAACAAATATGCCAAATTTCAAAGCACACCAATGTATAAATTCCCGCTTATCTTTGAAAATTTTAAATAAATAACTCTATTTTTTTTGCAGGCATGCTTAGAATTACATTTTCTGGTGATAGTAAAGATATTATAGGTTATTACTTAAAAAAAATTACAAAAATTACCAAAAAATAGAAATTTAAAAATAAATCAGAAAATATCTTTTGGATTGAACCGAAATTTCAAACTGGGAAAGAAGGAATCGTGTGAGTTTAATAAAAAAAGATATTAATAAATCTATATCATATTGAATTAACATTGAGAAGTTAAAATTTTGAGAGCTAATGTTTTAAAAACTAATCGTACGATTGTTCCAAAAGTTGGAACTTTGGCATAATTTAAGTCATAGAATCGAAATATACAAAAACAATAGGTATGTCATTTCAGGATTCTGAATTTGTGTCAGAATACATATGTTAGAGCAATTGCTATACATAAATCTAATATATATCCTAAGTCACGCTTTCGAGACATGCAAAACGCAAGTTATATTTCATCAATCGGCCCTGTACAACTGTTATATATGTCACTGTAACTGTATCTATTATTACGAATCATAACTATTAGAGTAGAATGTAGAATAAACGATGTTTGTATACATCTCGTCATCATCATTGAGCACTTATCAAACATATAAAAATGATACATGGCGCAGCGATAGATTAAAAAAGAAAATCTTTTTTTTTAAAGAACCACGCAGCCTCACTTGTGAATAATCGTAAAGATATTCTAAACTAAAACACGATGTCAAGTTGTTTACAGTGAAATCGAAACTTCCATAGCTGGTAAGTTCGTTGTTTATTTTTATTTGAAGTGGCTAAAACACATGTATATAAACTATTTAAAGTTTTAAATTAAATATGGATGGATTAAAGCCATCATGTAATCTAAATTTCAAAGGTAATTGAAGCGAAAATTGGAAGAAGTGGAAACAAAAATTCCAGATTTATGTTAGCGTCTGGTGGTATTACTAAATCATCTGAAATTAAAGTAGCTATTTATTGCGTATTATTAGTGAAGAAGCACTTTGATAGGAATGCAAGACCATTAAAACCATTGAAGGAAGGAGATTAAGTGTACATAAAAGAGAAAGGAAAAAAAAACTAAATGAAGAGGGAAAAATTATAGAAGAAGCGGAAAGACTACATTCATACAAGATTATAAGAATAGATGGAAGAATTGTAGAAAGAAACCGAAGAGACATTCTTAAAAAAACTAATCAGAAAGAGTTTGCAATGCAAAGCAACTATGAAAATGAAAGTCTTGAGGATGAAAATGTAGATGAACCCGACATACCTGAAGTATCTAGTAGCGGTACTTCAAATTTAGATGTACCTGTAAATTCTTCAGCACCCAACAAAAGTGTTAAGCCATCAAATACTGAAAGAGGTATTGTATCACCAAATTTTGCAGATGGACATAACTACGTTACTCGATCTGGTAGGACTGTTAAAAAACCTCATTATTTAAAAGCATATGTATAATATTTTATTACTATTATTTCTGTTAAAAAAGTGAGATGTTATATATGTAACTGTAACTGTGTTATATATGTAACTGTAATGTATCTATTATTATGAATCAAAACTATTAGAGTAGAATGTAGAATGAACGTTGTTTGTATGCATCTCGTAATCATCATTGAGCACTTATGAAACATATAAAAATGATAAACTATTAAATACATTTTTATATACATTTAATTAATACATTTTTTGTTTGTGTGTGTGCAAGGTGTGTATCTTAGGCTGGAAATATTAGAAGATGTATTATGCAGGAGTAGATGTACAAGCAGACAGTGGCGTAAGTGTGCTTGTATGAAGTATGGAATGGGTATGGGAGGTATGCAGCTGCATAGAGACCAGAGGTCTTAGATGTTTTGCTGAGCTAAATTTGCATGCTTAAATTTTAAATTTAGAAAGAAATTAGAAACATTTTTACACAGAAGCATACACAGTATATATATATATATAATGAATGAATACAAAATAGATATCAGTTCAAAACCTAATCCAGTTGCGAGGTGAAAGTAGCAACAAGTAGTGGTAATAATGAAAAATAAAATAACAAATAAAACGTTTAAAAATCCTCACATATTCATTTCGGAATAAACATATGCAAAAAAAAAAAAAAAACGGAAACACAGTGTCAAACTGCAAGGAAAAGAGGTAAAACATGCCAAAACGAAAACTGTAAAAAATTTTAGATCTTTCGGTGAATCGTCACCTGGAGATGGTTCAACACAAGAAGTAAGTAAAACAGCCTGTTTCTAAATCAATAAAGAACACCAATTAAAGTTTAAAATTTAATATAATCTCAGAAAAACGATCAACGTAATCTGTCTCTTTATCAGTCTAACAGCTACACGTCGCAATAAGTAAATCAAGCAAATGCAAAATTACGGCATCAGAAAAAGTTAACAAATTTAAAATAGTTAAAAATACAATTTTGAGTTCATTGAGTCCAAATAAAAATCTACTTATAAAAGTAATCCTAGGTAAGAAAAAAAAAATGTATGTAAAGTTAAAAACCCCACAGGCTGTGTAAAACACTTTTTTAATTTATAGCATCAGAATCATAAACAAGCAAAAAAGCTTAAGAATTTAATAATAATAATAATAATAGTAATTTTTAACTAAAATCGACGGAGTCCAAAAACATTTAAAACAAAGTAACCCAACATACAAAAAATAATAAATAAAAGTTTGATCAAAAACATTAAATAAAAAACTGAAATTCAGACATGAGAAGTTAGTTCTTAATGTTTGTAACATCACAGCAACAAAAGTTTTGAAATAAAAAAATTATAACAACTAAAGTTTAGAAAGTATGTTCGACTTATTTAGAAGCTAAGTGCTTTAAATGTTCTAAGAAGAAATTTGATAAACTACGAACTAAAGTGACTAACATTATTGAATATAATTAGAAAAAAAAACATCCATTTTAACATTAAAAATTGTGTAGAAAAAAAAAGAATAATTAGTAAAAGCGAAAACCTTGCATAACTTGGATTATAAAACCAGAAGAAAGCTTCAGAATTAAGTTACAGTGAAGCCTCAGTTCGCTTCAGCTCAAAGAATGGAAAAAGTTGAAGTGTTTAGTTCAACGAATGGAAGAACACTACACTTTTAAACACTACAACGTTTTCCATTTGTGTTGGTTTTATAACCCAGGTAACTCAATGGTATTTTTTTTTCCTTATACAAATTATTCTTTTTTACTTTCCATTTTTAGTATTATAATGAAGGCTTTTTTTTTAATTTGATTCAATATTCAGTTAAATTTGCAGTTTATCTAAATTCCTTCCTTAGAACATTTTGAGCTTAGCTTCTAAATAAGTCGAATATATTTTTTCTAAACATTTGTTGCTCCAATAATTTTTCATTTCAAAGCGTTTGTTGCTGTGATCTTACAGGTAATAAGAAGTAATCTATCATTTTGTTTTTTATTTACTATTTTTTTATTTTATGACTGATCTAAGTTTCATTTATTATTTTTCATACGTTGGATTACTTCTGTTTTAGATGTTTTTGGACTTTGGTTTTTTAATTGAAAATTATTATTATCATTATTAGTTTTTTCAGTTTTTTACGCTTGTTTATGATATTGATGCTGTAATTTAAAACAAAGTGCTTTATCCAGTTTATGGAGTTTCAAAATTTACAAATGCTTTTGTTTTTGCAACTGTAGGATTACTTGTATAAGCACATTTTTTTGGACTCGATGCACTTAAATTATATTTTAACAATTTAAATTTTTTTATGTTATAATTTTACATCTTTTCACTACTTAATTTTGCCTATAGGGATTGAATTGATAAAGACACAGATTACTTTAATTTTTTTTCAACGATTCTTTTAAGCTTTAAAACTTGATTTGTGTTTTTATTGGTTCAGAAACAGGCTGTTTTATTTACTTCTTTCGCTGCACCAACCCCATGATGACGATAGAGCGAAAAATGTAAATTTCTTTTTACATTTTTGGTTTTGGCATGTTTTTCTTCTTTTTTTGCAATATGCTATTGTGCTTCCGGTCTTCTGTGTTTTGCTTATGTTTATTGCGAATTGACTATAAAGGAGAAAGAAAATATATACCAAAAAATACGAAAAAATAAACAGTTCAAGAATCTATATGTTTATTGCGAATTGAATATAATACATAAGGAGAAAGAAAATATATACCAAAAAAAAATACGAAAAAATAAACAGTTCAAGAATCTATCTGTCAATTATGCACTGATTGCTGCAACAAGTAGTGGTAATTTTGTAAAATAAAAATAAAAATAAGATATTTAAATCCGTTTCATATTCAACTCAGGGCAAAACATTCAAAATAAAAATCGAGAAGCAAAGTAACTAATTGCATTAAAAAAGTGAAAAAAAAACAAATCAAAAAAGAAAGAAGCAAGAGAAGAAAGGTTAATTACATCCTTCTCTGAATTATCATTAGAGAGTTGTTGCAGCGAAAGAGGTAAATGAATCAGCCTGTTTCTGAACCGACACAAGTTATAAATTAGAATTTTAATTTTTCCATAAAACATTAAAAATTAGTGTCTTCAACAATCCAATCACTATAGGCTAGAGTGGGTAGTGAATTTCGAAAGTGATACTGGTTCAAAGCAAATTTTTTAAGATTTGTTTTCTCAGGGATATGTTCCTTTAGTTTTAGTTCATTGAAACTTTACTGTATTTGGATTGATACTTTGTTTTGTCCTAAAAGCGAAAATCAGCCCACCAGCGGCCGAGCAGTAAAGACGCTGAACACTGGTAGTTCAGTCCGAGGGTTGAACCCGGCTGCATGGGCGTTTTCGTGGTTTTCCCCATGTGTAACGTGTATACGAGCCAGTTTCCCTTAGAAAGTCCTCCACGAAGGCATCCCTCCCTTTAGGCAGATAGCCCTCGTGTGCTTTGCCATAATTGAATAACCTAACCTAACCTAACCTAAAAGCGAAAAACTTATCAATGATATTCACATTCACAGTTTCAAGTTAAAGTTTAGCAAGATAAATTAAGCAGTAAGAGTTTGGCACTCTGCGTCATGTCCCAGAATGAATATAAAATATGAAACATAAATTTTTATCTTAATTCTTTTATAAAGGATATTTTAAGTAGAAAGTTTTTCTTCATACTATTACAGATCATATAAAATAATATACTGTTTAATATAAAAATTATTGGTTTTAAAAATTGACAAAATAATAAGATTAGATTGTTTTCACCGTATATAAAAATCGGGTCACTTTGGGGAATAGGATAAATGCTGCCTTTTGCTGACCAGAAAAGCTTGAGGGATGCTTTATTTCTTTGTCATTAGATAAAAATGTTTTAATTCAAATGTTTATCATTTGGGCTTTGCTTTAAACTTCATTTCATAGCTAAAAAGCCCAGAAGATGAGAAGCAGTCTGCAACGAAAATTTTAAAAGATGCAACGAAGATTTTAAAAGAAATTGACTATAATACAATATTTATGGAAATGTAGCTGTCGAAAAATCTTAATATTCTGCGTCGACATTGAAAATAAATTTAGAAGAAGAACTATAGAAACAAATTAAGAAGTAAAAAAGCTAACTGGAAGTAAAAAACAACAATCTGTGGAAAATTCAGTTTCAAAGAAGTTGCTTGTTCAACGAGAAAATACATCAAACTTTGCTAAAGGGTTTCACATAGTGTAGTGCATCAAATATACTAACAAATAAGCCTGTGCTAAAGTAAAAGACAAATTTATAATCAAAGTATTTTAGATCCCTTTCTTTCTGTTTAAAATTCTAGTTTCTGCTTTTCATAGTTCCTACTTGACTTTTCACCGCAATTATTTGAACTGTTTATAGTCAGTTTTTTGCAGCTTTTTCCTTCTATTGCCATAATAGTGATTATTTAGTTTTATGCAGTGTTCTCTCCAGTTACCATGTAGGGATTTATATTTATTTTAAATAGCCAGTTTAATTTAATTTGAAGATCCTTTCCTATAAGCCTTCATCCCCCTAATTGTCAATGCCATAATATTCAAAGTTGGTACCGCGCGTGAAGTAATGCAAATTCTACTAGTGGGAGAAAAAGTTTAAGTATCGAGTTTTAGAAGGGAAAGTTAGAAAGTGTGGGAAAACTCTGTGCTTGTTGTAGCGCGAACTTCGGCTTAGAATTTATTGCTGGTTAAAGGTGGCGTAACAGCTATTACTTTGCTGCCACTAAATTATCAACGCTCTGTTAGGAAACCGGATAGTCTGAGCCCTGTGGCGTAATTCTACTACTTGTTAATATCTTCAAATTTTGAGTTTAGTTCTTACTGTTTCAGTTACCGCCCAAGCAGAGGCGTAGTTTGTTAGCGTCGAGTTGACGCATTGTAAATAATTAAAGACTGTAATAAAGAGCAACTTTAACCCTTCTTCTGTGCAGTCACTACTCTCCAATTTTCACACAAAAGTTAGACAAGTAGCCCTTACAACCAAAATAATTGATTAGTTAGTTCTGTGTATTTTTCTCCATTTACAATAATAGCTAATTAGTGAAGTGCAATGAGACATTTTCATACTTATTTAAATATAATACTCAAGGAAATAGTTATTTAAATATAATATTAATTATATTTAAAAAAGTATTCAAGAATACTTATATTACTTATTTAAATATAATATTCAAGAAAATTACTAGTTCTTTGTGTATAATTAAACGTAATTTGTTAATGATAACAAAGTTTTATTCAATAAGATAATTAGCGATCGAAGAAAATATATTTTATCATTTTTACTTCCTTGTAAGATGTAAAGAAAGTATTGTAATTGCGAAAAATTCGAGTGTCATATTTCAAAGAAAATGTCTATTTTGACCGTCCTCGAATGCATTTGAACGGCGTTTTTGTATTAAATCTGTAAGCACAAACAGAATAAAGGACTTTTTTTCCCAAAATGGATAGAAAAATGGATTCAGAAGAGATTTTTTTCGTGACGTCTGTACGTACGTACGTGTGTATGTATCTCGCATAATTCAAAAACGAGTAGCCTCAGAACATTGAAATTATGTATATAGGACTACTATAACATGCAGTTGCACAAATCTCTTTTTGGTTCAAATCGGCAGTACCAGAAGTATATGCATTTTTTGCTTTAAAAGTGATTGAATTATGTTGTTCTTATGCTCCGATGAAGGCTTTTATGCCTTTAATTAATCTGCATGCAATGGTTGTAAAACAATCAAAAATTTAAAAGTTTAAGCCACACTGCTAAATCTAACGAAGCCGCCATTTGTTTACATTTGAAGCTCTTAGTAGAATAATGAATAAAATCCTTTTCTGAACTTTTAGTGTCTTTTTGCCGTGTGGGACGAAAAGTAAATTTTCAGTTGCGTGCACCGAAAACTCTGTTTTTGGGTAGAAAGTCTAATTTTAATCGTAAAAATTGTTCTTTAACTGTATTTGGTGTTTTATATTTTTCTATAATTTACAATTTTTGATGCTGATTTGAGTTTTTATGTATTGCTGCAAAGTGAGAACTGAATTAATTGAACGAGAAACAATTTCCTAATGAAATTCGAAGGAATTAGTTTAAACGAATATCGCCTCAAACAGTAAAAGAAAATGGCCAGTATAGTAAAAATGTGTTACTATGTGGTTGGGGCTTTTCCTACCGGTCATTGTAATGGAATAGCGTCTATAAAGGGTATCGATTGCACTGATAATAGTTCCAGCGCACCTGCCTTGGAATCGAGATACACATACATCCCCTTTCCAAATCTGAAAAACCTAACATTGTAGGTTTTCATAAAAACTTTAAAAAGACCCCTTTTTAAAAATCGAATGATTCACGTTCATGCAATATTTTAACAGCTTTATAAGCTTCCTACGCATAATATACTTAACCATAGTTCCTTTGATAAGAAGAAATAACCATAGTTCCTTTGATTTGGATGATTTTTCTGAATATTTCAGAATCTAATCTAACTAGCGACATTCTGGCGCTAGATTCCCTTAACATCGTTACGTCTCTTTACATCTCAGAATGCACAAAAATTATGTATATTATCTAAAGAATTACCTAATTGTTCCCACATGTTCTATTCAAATACTATAATAAATCTATAGCGATGTATTAAAGAAATTAAACAAACGACAACAACAAAAAAAAAAAAAAAGGAAGAAAAACAATTTCACAGACGATTTCAATTTCTGATTCATTAAATTTTTTCATTCTATTCTGCTCAGTATTTCTCTTTCAATTAAATTCAGTTCTCAATTCGCTACAAGGCAAAAATGCATAAAAACTCAAAATATGTATATTAAAAATTAAGTGTATGTATATTAAAAACTAAGTAAATTTTAAACATTTTACTTAATGTTTATACTTAATTAAATTTTAAACAATTTTATTTCCTCGAATAAATTCAAGAATGGATTAAGCAGGATTTAATTCGCAATAATATAAAATGGCGTTATATCTGCTAAGTTTCAAATGGAAACAAATATGACTGCTATGCTGAAAATAAGTATGCTTAGCCGCACTTAAACAACTTTTAAATTGTTGATAATACTACAAATATTGCATGCAGATTTAGCAAAGATATATAAACCTTAACCAAAAGATAAGAACAACATAATTCAATCATTTTTAAAACAAAAAATGCACAATTTGCAAACATATAAGAATAAAGAAACTGAGATCACTGAGCCGAGTAACAGAGTAGATATATATATACATATATTTATAAATGGGAGGTGCACATCTATATGTTATAGCAGTCCTATACACAAAATTTCAACGTTCTGAGGCTACTCGTTTTTAATTTATACGAGATACATACATACGTACGCACAGACGCCATGAAAAATTCTCTTTCAGAATCTATTTTAAATCAGTTTTATAATTTTTTGGGGGAAAAAGAGTCCTTTATTCTGTCCTAACTACAGATGTCACGCAAAAACATCTTTAAATTGCATTGGATAGCTTTCAAAATGTATATTTTCTTTGAAGTATGATACCCGCAGATTTTCGCGATTTCAATACTTCCTTTTTACTTCGTACAAGGAAAGTAAAAACTACATTCATACTTCTCTAAAAATTACACATTTAGTACAGAAACTCGATAATGAATTATAATAAAATGTAACACGTTGCTATTGAAAGTTGATGCTATTGAGCATATCTTAATGTGTTTCTATTGAACACATAATGCACTGTTATTTTCTCATGAGGTACAGATGAAACAAGCTGTTGGCGGCTCCGAGCTCTGGTGACTACATAGTCGTCTGGACATGTAAGTTTTCATAATTAAGGAAGGATATTGAATCAGAATTCTTTGTAGAAATGAACTTAAATATGTAATAATATATTCATCAATCATTTTACTTGGAAGTTAGCAAATCCGAAAAGAAAATAACATTTTAAATTTTGTTACATTCTCCCGTCTACTTATCTTTCTCTATTCTTAGAAATTATATGTTGATTACAAAAAATTTTGCTGTCCATGGAAGTGATCGCCTGAGAGAACGTGACTATCAATGATGTGTTAAACCTGTTCGTTTTACAAAAAATACCACGGAAAAAGGAATAGAAGACGCTTCTTTCCTCTGCGGTTAATGCAGCCATTTCGAGCTTTTTGTAGTCTAAGGCAGCGATTCTCAAACTGTGGGGCGCGTCCGCCTTGGGGGCTCGTGAGAACCCTACATGGAGGACGGGAGCATATCCAAAAGGCGAAAAGATTATTAAAAAAATATTACTTTACTGAAAGGAAGCTAAAAAATATATTCTGACATAATAAAAAATAAAATACATATTTACACTGATACAATGTACTTATAAATGTATCAGTACTACACAACGTATTTGATAATTAATTTATCAATACTAAATTAAGAACAAGTTTAATAATTACTATTGACTACCATGGGCTTGCCTTGCAGAGCAAAGTTATTCAAAGGATGGTTTAATATTAGAAATTGACACATAGTTCTTTTTCTGTGTTTAACTGAGATCTACATTTTGTCTTCAGAGCAGCCACCGCAGAAAATCTGGTTTCACGGAGGTACGATGTTGAAAATGGTAATAGCATACGAAATGCTCTCGTTTTCAGGACAGAAAATAATTAATCATCCATCCCTGCCCAAAATTCAAGGAGTCATATATTACTAAATTGCTTTTTGATTTCGCCACTTGACATGAAATCTATGAAGATTTCTTCTTCGGTAGTTGACAGCCTTTCTGATGTATTTTGAAATGAATCCCTAACCCACTCGTAACTTGCTATCAAGTTGTCGTCAGCAAGAAAATAGTTTTTAAAATTCCATGCCAGCATAACTAAGTGATTTCCGATGGTTTCAAAAACAAGTTTCATATGTTGTTCTTCAGTTTTGTAAATTTATCCACATTTTCAAACATTTCTAGGTTTTTTTGCTTTAAATTTCTGCTCCATAATTCCAATTTTCTACAAAAAGCATTAATTTTAATAACTCGCCTGTAACATATGTATATTTGCTCCTTGAAGTTGAAGATTCAAGGTATTTAATTTCTCAAAAATATCTACCAAGTAGCTCAATTTCATCAGAAATAAACCATCTCGAAACTACCTCAGCATCATGTCGGTTTTCCTCTTCTAGAAAAATGGCAGTTTCGGCTCCTGATTCATAAACATATTGCAAAAATTTCCCACGTGATAATCATCTTGCCCCGCAATAAAATAGCAACGACGAATGTACTGCACCCATGTCTTTACAAAGTACAGAGGAGATTCTTGATTTTGGAGGTCTCATTTTTATATAATTTACTACTGTCACTACTGTGTACTTGGCACAATATTCAGATCATTTCTTGGTCATTCATTTCATTGGAAGCCAGACCTCCTTCGTGGATCATGGAATGTGTCCAGATGCACATTGGAGACTTTTGTTTCACAAGTGGTTATATACTTTAGAATCTTCCAGACATTGTACGAGAACCAACGGTGCTACTCTTTGTTTGCCTCGTTTAAAAATTATTTAAAATATCAAATAATTCTGTTGGTTTGAGTTTTATTGGTTTACAAAAATGTACTTCTTCTATTCCTGACATACCATCACAAAATCGAACATACGCAACGAAATGGGCACATTTATTGCTATCTGTTGCCTCATCAAGCTGAACTGAAAACAATTTGTCACGCAACTTCCCAAAGTGCTGCTGTACATCTTCAGCTATATCATCGATTCGACGGGTAATACTATCATTTGATAGAGTTATGGACTGTAAGTCTTTAGCAAAGTTATCTCCATCCGTAGTTTTTATGATTTCAGTTGCAGCTCGCAAAATACGCTCTTCGCCAATGGTGAGGAGGTTTTTTACATCTGGCTATTTTATATGAGACTTTGTAAGAAACAAGTAGCTTTTCCATTCAGAGACAAAGTTTGTTTTAAATGTTTTTTGCTTTTCATATGATTTTAATTTTAATTAAAAATGAAATAAATAAATAAATACTTAGGGTTTGTTAACATACTCACTATGAAGCGTTTCCAATTGTCGTTTAAGTTTATTAAGTTTCAAACTGTCTGTTGCCAATATTTCTGAGCAAATTACACATAGGGGTCTTTGTTCTTCATTTACTTCAGTAGCGGTAAACCCAAAATTTATGTATTCTTGAGAATATCTTCTGGATT
>KK121990.1:304656-353799 GCA_000611955.2 Stegodyphus mimosarum
GTTATTATCGCTAATATTTGCTTACGACTTAAAAATTTATCTATGATTCTATTCAACTCTACTGCCGTTATTTAATACCGTGAATTGCAATTAACACCAAAATTACAAAATACAGATTCAAGATAGATTCAGCAGCGCTGGAAGGATCGACTCGACCGCGGCTGACTAGAATGGCACGAGGGTGCAGCATTTATACACGTTTTGCGCAGACCTTCGATAGGTTGCTCAGATGTCATCGAGAATGCCAAATTTGATGAATAGCAGAATATGATGGATAGAGAGCAAGAGAGACTAGACAATTTTTCTAATGACATTTGTACTTTTAGAAATGGATGATTGAGGAATTAAATATTTAATTTAATTTAAATTTATTCTGCAATCTGTTCCAATTTAAAAATTATAAAGGAAAAGTAACATAATATTTATTAGTCCAAAGGGATTTAGTCCCGAAGGACTATTACTTTCGTTTTGCGATTTTGCGTCGATTCACTCTGAATGCCCGTTTCACTTTTCAAATTGTTGCCACTAAATGTTATCGCTCTGCATTAAATTTTAAAAAATGAAAAATCTGCATAAATGTATGCATGTTTCTCGCATTGTGATAAAACCTAGAGCCATCGAATTTTGAATTTGAGCGTGGACGTAATCCTACTGCGAATATGGGCATCTGGAAGCACTAATTTTGAATTTGAAATTTGCTTTATTATCGATTTTATGTTTTGTAACATTTCAACGAATTTCTGATTAACAAACTAAATGATTTCAAAGCGAGCAATGGCAACACTGTACGGAAAAAAAACATTTTTATCTCCAGCGCACGAGACTTACGGAAATTCTAAAGATATGTTCATTTTAAAATGATTTTGCGATATTGATTTTGAACTGAATTTTATGGTTTGAGTACGTAGTACATGATATTTAATAAAAAAAGGTAGCACACGAAACGTTAAAAAAACGCGCCTTTGGACGTAATTTAAAATCTGAAATCTTTCAGATTTTTTTTTCCTAATTATTAAAAGTAACTTACTGAAAATACGTATTACTTAAAAAGACATATACAAAATTTAATACTTATTTTGATAGTTTGCACGGTTTATAATTAAGGTCGTATTGTAGCTTTAGCGTTAAAGTATATTATTATTGCATTCAATGCATTGTTATTATATGGGGGGCCATGAAAATTATGATTGAAAATTGGGTCGCAAATATTGAAAGTTTGAGAAGCACTGGTCTAAGGGGATCTGGCACTTATATTTACGTCCAGCGCACCTTACTTTGACAGCCGTTCTGGAACTTCAAAATCGGAAGATACACAGACTTAAAAACATTTGTACATATGTGTGAAACAGAAAATAATAATTCTATATGCCTGTGAACTTTTAACTGAAAAATGTAGAGTTAACTTGTAAATATTGAGTTAACTTGATAACTTGCGAAAAATGTAGAGATACGTTAAAAGAAGCATAGATTTTTCTAGATGCATGAATTCCAAACATTTTCAAGAAACATGTAAACTTTCCAGCATGGGGCATTTTATCCAACATAGAATTTGTAATAACCACGTGCGTATATTGTTCTAATGTTATAAAATTTTATAAGATAGACATAATTAGAAGTATTTCAAAAACCCTTTGATAATTTCCTTTTATTGAGAGGAAGGTATATAATAATAAACTAACTTAAATAAGAAAAACGTAACAATAGAAATGATAATTGTAAACATGAAAGAAAGAAACGATTTGGATACTAATGCTCTTCTAAAATAATTCACATCAAAATATATTTATTTTATACAGTGTTTTCAGAAACTTTAATATAATGTGAAAACAAGAAATTATTTCTCGTTCAAGAGCAGACTGAAGTTATCAGTTAGTCATCAACGCGATCCAGATACATAACACTTACATAACTTCCGCCTTCATTTATTTGACATTTTCTTAATTTGTTTTGAATAAACAACATTTCCGTATTCCTTATGTGATCATTATGCTAAATATAACAAAGGTCTCAGATATATGAAAGCCATTTAAATATAACTGTTACTATCTGCCCAACGTTTGGAAAAGGTGGCAAATACTGAAATAAGGTAACATTTTCCTCGAATTAAGTATTTTCTTGCTGTATATAAATATACGCACATGTAAAATTAAAAGTAAACATTTAAACTAAAATTTTAACTTTAATTTACAACAAATCCTTAACTCAATTAATTAATGTTCATTTAACTTGCAATAGTCCCTAGACAAACATAATTCGGACTATAAGGTTTTCCTGCGATGACCAGAAAATTACCAAACTGCCAATCTATTTCATAGTGAACATAGAGCGGCGTCCAATGTTTCATTGTCAAGTCATCAGGATAGGCTTTTCTTCTTCTCATGCATTAACTTTAAACTTAGTAAGTGAAAAATCGATCGTCATATAATTAAGAGTTCATCTCGGCCAAGGAGAAAGTCACCATTCCTACCTCCAGCCTCTGAGTGTAGATATAGATGTAGTATTAAAACAAATCGTTGTGTTACATAGTACTACGTAATAGTCGCAGATGCAATTTAAAGTCACTACTAGTTAAAAGAATATTACTCGTTTTTACTTCCTTGTACGAAGTAAAAAGGAAATATTTTTTAAAAAAAGAAAGTAAATTTTTTTGCGTAAGGAAGTATTGTAATATTTCAACGAAAATATCTATTTTGACCGCTATCGAATTAAAAACGATGGTTTTGAGTGACATTCGTACGTAAGAACAGAATAAAAGACTCTTTTTTCCCCACAAAAAATTATAAAACTGATTTAAAATGAATTCTGAAGAGATTTTTTTCGTGGCATATGTGCGTACATACACACATACATACGTACGCATGTATGTATCTCGCATAATTCAAAAACGGGTAGCCTTAGAACGTTGAAATTTTGTGTATAGGACTCCTATAACAAGTAGATGTGCACCTCCTACTTTGGTTGCAATCAGCCTTACCAAAAGTACATAAATATATGTATATATATCCACTCTGTCACTCGGCTCAGTGATCTCACTTTCTTTATTCTTATATGTTTGTAAATTGTGCATTTTTTTGCTTTAAAAATGCTTGAATTATGTTGTTCTGATCTTCCGGTTAATGGTTTTATGCCTTTAGTAAATCTGCATGCAATATTTGTAGAATTATCAACAATCTAAAAGTTGTTTAAATGCAGATAAGCCTAATTATAATTATTATTACTGTAGTAGACATATTTGTTTACATTTGAAAGTTAACAGAGTAGTGGATTTGTTGTCAAACCAAAGAAACTAAGGTTCGCTACAGCAAAAATAACGCCTCCTTTTATTATTGCGAATTAAATCATGCTTAATCCATTCTGGAATTTATGCGAGTAAATAAGTGTTTAAGATTTACTTCGTAATTTTTAATATAGATATTTTGAGTTTTTATGCATTTTTGCCTTGTCGCGAAGTGAGAACTGAATTAATTGAATGAGAAATACTAAATCGTCTGTGAAAAACTGTTTTTTTTTCTTTCTTTTTTTCGTTTGTTTATTTAATTTCTTTTACACATCGTTTTAGATTTATTATCGTACTTGAATAGAACATATGGCAACGATTAGTTAATTCTCCGGATGATATACATAATTGCATTTGATAATTTTGATAAGTGATTTTGATTGTGCATTTTGATAAGTTATAAAATGAATGAGATGTGACGCTGTTAAGTGAAGCTAGCGCCAGAATGTCGCTGTGGTAAACAAATATAGTGAATTTTAAGTGAAGAGTTACTGAAGAGCATTTATTCTATTATGCGCTGTCCACGAAGTAGATTTAATTCAATCCAATAAGTTTAAATGAAATTAAAAATACGTATAATTTAATATTTCGTACAAAGAAGTCATGTTGTGTACGCATCAGATTTTTTATATAAATAAATGTCTCCTAAGTTATAAATTTTAATTAAAAGCAACGTATTTGCAGTTACGAAAGCAAGTTCTTAATTTACGAAAAGAATTATTTAATTGTTCAGTATTGAATTGTGAATGGGAAAAGGTGAAAATTTCAATCAGTAGAAATTAACAAACTTATTTGAAAATTATATTAAATCTGATTGAAAGAGATCTTACAGTTACGTGTCATGTCATTTAAGTTTGAACATTTAACATACAATCAAACCTCGTGTAATTATCACATCCATAAGAAGTCCATTTCTAAAAATGACTCGTAATTCCAAGCGTAAAAACAAGCTTTTATATTGATCACCATCTCTCGAAATGACTACCTCCATCCCAAAGTCAAAATAAAAGAAATCTGATGTGGTTATCACATGACTTCCTTGTATGGCATATTAAATTATACACATATTTAGCTGCTTTTCGCTTAATCTTATTTCCTCGAATTTCATTAGAGATATATTTCTCATTTAATTAACTATTCAAATTCTCACTTCACGGCAAAGCAAAAGTATATAAGAACTCAAAACATCTCCATTAAAAATTAAAAAATACAGAAAACCATAAAGCACTAAATACACAAAACAGTTAAAAATTTTTTTTGACTTAAACTTTAAAAATTTTTACAATCAAAATTATAATTCAAGCAATTCTGTTAGCGAGCAAGAAAGCAGAATTTTCGGTGCACAAAAGTAAAAGTTTACTTTTGGTCCCACCGGCAAAAACTCATGGAAGATGAAGAAACTGACGTAATTCACTATTCTATTGAGTTTCAAATGTAAACAAATTGCGCTTAGTTAAGCTTAACTCGTCACTTAAAGTTTTAAATTGTTGATAATTCTACAACCATTGAATTCAGATTAACTAATAACATAAAACTAAAAGCATCCTTAACGGAACAGAAAAACTACTTTGGACAAGAAAGATTATTTCAGGAGTCTCTCTACATGTTTAAATTCAAAACACTTCACCCATATGGATTAAACGCATTCAGTCAACACATTAAATTAAATTCTGAAATTTCTACTTACAGCCATTTTAAGTTATTCAGTAGAAACATTACAAAAATCACGGTTTTATAAGTTTCGAGAAAAAAATGTCGACGAGGTAACTAAACTAGTTACAAATTAAATATTCCAAATTCTGCATTTAAGGCTCCGAAAATTCAAGTGTTAACAGAAATGGAGCAAAGAATTCGACGGATTGAATGTAACAACAATTTACCATGGAATTTTCACAAACCTCTCACGCAAGATTTGAAAAGAAAATTCGTAATCATCAAAAATTGACAAAGCCAGTAATAATTTCAGCATTACTTGAAATCGCTCTAAGTCTCACTAATTGAAATCGAACTGGATAATGCCATTACTTACATCCCTGATACCTCTTAGACAGGTAACGGGCCGGATTTGTCGCGGGTTTTACAGTATCAGGAAGTGTATAAAGTTCGGTCAGCTGGGCAGTGCGTTGCTCATGCTTAATGTATAATAATAACCTTTTTCTGAATATAAAATTGTTTACATATACTTAATTTTTCCTTTAAAAGGGCATTTATCTCTTTGTCTCTGCTGAAAACGTGCTACGGCTATGGCTTCAACTGTTCCCTGGTAATCAGTATGGCTTTATAATTTCTATTAAGTACTAAGGAACGTATCAGACTGATTGAGTTTATAGGTGCTGCATTACATCATGAAATGTGCACAGTACTCATTATTATGGACGCGACAAAAGCCTTCTAATGCGTCTGGCATAAAGGTTGATTTACAAATTAATCAATCGTCATGCCAGACGATCACAAGATAAACTTTGGTAGAGAATTCAATTCATCAATTCTTTAAAAGTCAGGACTTTCTGTGTCAGCAAAAGAGGAATGTATTCTACTCTCAGAGTCAGTTTGGGTGATCCTAAGGGTTCTTCCTTAGGGCCCAAAGTCTATCTTACCTAAGTATAAAACATTTCAAGGGAAAAAATAGATATCAACTCAATTCTGACGTGTTATACCGACGACTGCCATACATAGTTCTACAACTGTAACACGGCTATTTCATTTGACATTAAGGTCTGATGAAAGCGTTAGAAAATCGCATCGGAATCCAAGATTGTCCTTGTTAGAAGACAAAGGCTAAAAATTCTGCTTTAAATTAACTTTATCGTTTTGGTGAAATAGTGACCAGATTTACAGAAGTCATTGTCTAGGAGTAATTTTAAATCATATAAGTTATATCACAAGTATAACTATTGACATAGGAAACTATCTCCGTGCACTCAAGCAATTGTTCTGGATTGTCTCTGAAAAGGAAGCGCCGTATTTATCTATCATTGAATCCATTCTTTGCTGTGCCTAGCGTACCTGATCCTCCATTTCAGAAACAAATTTCCATAATCTACAAATAGTGCAAAACAAATCTTTAGAAAGATATTGAATGCTCACTTCCTTGTGAGAAATGCACTAATCCACAGAGATCTGAATACGGATCCTATCAGGAATCCTACTGCCAAAGGTAATAAACGATTCTTCAGCAGAGTACTGAATTTAGGGAAGGCAAATTCTTTTCGAGTTCATCGATACTCAATTGTTTCCGCAGAAGATTTGATTATGCCCTATGAGTCTCACATGCTTAGAGACCACAAATTCGTGACCTAATTGCGTTTATCTTATATATGAAAATATTTTATATTTCCCATTACTTAATTTGGATCCACTATGGAAATCTTGTATCTGTGTTATTTTACATAGCTTTGCGCTGTTCATTCTGTACTTGTGTTTAGTCTGGTCCTCTGTAATTTATAGTCTGGTGCAGTGTATTCAAATTCAGTTCGTAGGGCGCTGGTGCACGTATCTTTCCTGTTTCTACATCTCATGTGCTTGCCTAGCTTCCATGAGACAAGGGTCCCCCACCCCATTTACCTGTTTTCAAGTTTCCTCTCAAGAAATTTTTATTTTTTGCTGCTCTCTCAATGTTATATCTCTATAGGGCTTATTTGTTAATTAGCTTATTATTGCCCACAGGGCGAAATAAGCGAGAGAAGCATAAGGCGAAATAAGCATGTCGTATAACATATCCCATTTTGAAATTTTATTTTTCCCTTGAGAAAGTCTCTCGAAATCTATATAGTTTTATTTAAATTTTACGACAAACAAAGGTATAGTCTTAGGTAAAGTCGGCAAACAAAGGTATAGTCTCATTCATTTCTTGACGGTATAGTTCATAGTCTACTTTAGACCCCTGGCGTAATTCTAAAACAGGGGTAGTCAACCACTTTAAACCTACCAGCCCCTACATAGGCAGTAAAATTTCTATATCGCCCACGCGTTCACAATAACATAATTAAGTGCAGTTTAGTAAAAAATATATAGTTAAATTTATCCATTTATTTACATTATAATTTACAATATTAAACTTTTAACAGAGAGAAAATTACTTAACAAACAATAAAGCCGTATAAATGTAGGAAACCCGGAAAGCACTGCGCGAAAGAGAATGGTCGAAATAGAAGACTAAACTTTATGGGGTGTGCGTATATATCTATACATCCATGCCCATTGTTTCGATCTTCCTTGATCTTTCTTTTTTTTTTTTTTTTTTTTTTTATCCAATTTCGGGCCATTAGCCGACTTCGACTTGGCCACTACTGAGGCCAGAAATGGTGGTCACTTTATTATGGAGGCACCTAAGAGGTGGGCCACCTTTGCTTCCTATGAAGGGACGAACAGTTACAACCGTGCCTTCTCTCCGGGATTCTAACCCAGGCCGTTTGATATCGCAGTCGGCTCCGCTAATCACTATACCGTCTGGGCACGGCTTCCTTGATCATTAAGGCACAAAAAACACCACCGCCCACCGGAAAGCTTAAGTTGCGCACTAATGGGTGGTAGGGACTAGGTTGACTATCACTCATATGATACAAAACTCGAATCTTTCACATTAGAATCATAAGAAAAGAAAATTACTTAATTTTACAAGTTTTTAACTAAAGCAAACTTTTAAATCTGAACTTAATGAAAAATAAATTCAAGAATACAACTTTTAAATATGCAGCTGTATTTATTAAAAGGATGCAAATAAATTTAGTAAATGAAGTACATTAATTAAAACTTTTGAATCTTCTCATTCGTTTGTTACTAGAATTTGACAAAAATATTTGAGTAGTAACAGCAGCTCTTCTTTTTCCCAAGTCCTTTTAAATAAAAAAATATTTAGAAAGGAGATGATTATTTGAAAAATTAACATTAATAAGAACTAAACTTGGAATATTCACCTCTGATATAAAACTAAGCGTGTGGGTGGTTTCTAGAACCACCTCAAAATAATATTAGTTATCCTGTTCCACTGAATCCTAACCATCGTTTATTATTTATTTTAGGTTCGGCTTACAGGTATTCAAAAGGTGATTAAAGCACGAGAATTAGAGTTCACGAATTCCGAATATTTGCGCAGATTCGTAGAAATGATTTTTCCATTTGTACTACATTTTTATTTTTTGCACAGTTTCCTCGATTTGTTTACTTCTCCTCAATTAGTTCTTAAGCAATAAAACAACCGTTTCCGTGTTTATTTTATAATTACTAGCTACGGAGTTCATGAGAATCTTAGAGGCATAACAAGCATTCAAGTGTAAAGGTTATTATTTATAGAAGTTTCTGAAGCGATGTCGAATCTCGAAAAAAGGTAACTTACATTCTATTAGCGAAATTAATTAAGTATAACCTTTGTGTGTATAAGTGTCCTTCTCAAACAAAGGTCTACTTTCCTTTTTCGTGCGCTTTTGATCTTTTTAGCGCTGATTCCATAAACCGAAATGTAAGCGTTTGTTTATTTCACTCCTCATTTTTGTGTGAAGACATATTATTCAGTTTTTCTGCTTTACATTTGGTAAACATTTATGATGAATTATTTGTTTTTCGTTGAGGAAAATCCGTTGGCAAGCTAGAAAACGACTATGCATCACCGTTCAGTATTTTGAGAAGCTCTAACTCTTATCCTGAGAAACAAGCAAAGGACACTATTCAAACAAGAAATTATCCTTCTGCTTGCTTGCTGTCTAAATATTAGTTTGGCAGTGAGAGGGTTTTGATGCAACGCAAATAAGCTGTTTATTTTGTAAATAATGTAACTATTATTCTTTATTACAATCGTTTGCTTGATTTCAACCGACGCATATTCAAGTTCTATAATGGTATCCTATTTCGGACTGAAATTAAATCCCTACTAGGAGTTTCGTTCGGGCGTTTTAATACGTTTCGATGCTTCTCTATTTTGTGCGAAAAGCTATTTAATATCAGATGAAATTACGTGACAATATACGTATTGTACATAATAATGACATTTATTTCGTGCAACTCTTTTTAGTGTAATGCTTAAGACGTCCAGTTAGCACTAGAAGATATATGATTCGAATATCAGAAAAGACATGCTTAACTTTTTAAAGTCCTCTCTCTCCAAACTTAAAAGATTTACTAAATTTTGATAAACGGTAATCGTACAATACCGACTACTTTTGAATTTGTAAGGTTATTATGTTAGTTAAGTAGTTATTATGATTGTAAGATTGTTAGCTTAATTAACCAGTTATTATGATTTTGATCTAGGCTACTGTAAAGAGTTTAGATTATATGGATGCAGGAACGTACAAAATGTGCAATGTCCTTCCGGAATTCGAATTTCGGGCCTCCCGAATACGCGTAGAGCGTGTTTGCAATTACCCCACGAAGCCATTCGGAAAAGAAGAGGAAGAAATTATTTTATACTATAACGTCTTCGTTCCATATTTCTTCTCAGAATGCAAATTAGATTTTAGAGTACATAAGCTGAGGGTTTTGAATCTTAGATTTTCTGGCACTCCGACACTTTTTTAGAATTTTGCCAGCATTATCTGAAGGTAATTATTCCGTCTTCTGGAAATTTCTCGGCGCGATATTTTAAACTTACTTCCCAGTAGAATTAATCTAACCCGTTTATAGCTTATATATTTGACGGTGTAGTCTTAGACTAGCTTACAAAGTTTAATTTTATTTGACTGCTATTGCTTAATTTGTAAGGTTTCTCCTTCAATCTCTTGACTCTTTTCGTGAGCATCAACTGTGAAACCTTATGTGGAGGACAGTGAGCAGATCTAGGCTATGTCCTTTAGTGTTGAAGAACTACAAAGTCAGAAAGCAGGGTTTAAAAGTGACCCTTTAATTCAAATATTTACAACTCTTCAAATCGAGAGTAAGCCACTACTTGGGCTGAACTAAAATAATATTAAACTAAAGTGTGTTAACAAATTCAATACCTAACTAAATTCTAAATAGGACGGCGAGGGAAGCTTAACTCTTAGTGAAATGCAATAATGCGAATTTCACTAGCAAACACTGGTAATTGCAAATTGCCTATGAAGGCGAACTTTCAGTAGACAGAGGAAATCTTTGCGCGCACAGCCTTACGGCGATAAATCCAAGGCTCTGTCTTTCCCCTCGTTAACTCCTGCCTTTTAACTGCTAACAGATATATGCTATTTGCATAAATATCTCACTCGCGCTAAATTCGGGCAGCAACTGAAACTTTGAGAATTCGATAGGAAAGTTCAAACTAAAAATAATTTGGTTAATTAAAATAATGAATGCTACAAATTTACATAGTCACGAGATGTGGTTTGTCTGCAGCTTAAGTGGAGCCTTTTATTTTTAAGTTCAAGATTTAAACGAAAAGGTTATTTAAACCGTTTCAGGACTTTGTCGTAATACTTCAGACGTAGCGATAACTTGCTAATTTATTTAATAGAACTGCGGAACTTAACTTTAGTTTCCCAATCAGCAGTTATCCTGCAGACTAGAAACAGGAAATCGTGCTGAAAATCTTTGGAACCATGAGAAATTAATTAATGTCTTCTATGCCTACTAGTGAAGTGTAGTGGAGTAACTAAAATTGAAAATTGGCGTAACATCATCGACACATTTTGTAAGCACTGTCTGAAATAAAAAAATAAAAAATCTGAACGCTTTCAGATTTTATAATAGGCCCAAAGAGGCGTTTTTTAAATGTTTTGTTGGTTACCTTTTTTTATTTAATATCATGTTCGCAATTAATTCATAAAATTCAGTTCAACAGCAATATCGCAAAATAATTTAAAAAGAGCTTTTCCTTACAGTTTCCGCTACACAGTCTCGCGCACTGGAGATAAAATGTTTTATTTTCGTACAGTGCTACCATTGTTCGCTTTGAAATGGTTGAGTTTCTGAATTAAAAACTCATAAATGCTTTACAAAATATGAAATAGATAATAAAACGAATTCCAAATTTCATCTCAGTTGCCCATATTCGGGTGGAAACGTACGTTATTCAAAACTGGATGGCTCTAGATACCCTCTTTTTATCACAATGTGAGAAACATATATACATTTATGCAGATTCTCCGTTATTTAATTTCTTTAAAAATAATATAGGGCTGTAATATCTGGTGGCTACAGTTTGGAAATTGAACCGGCATTTATGGTGAACCAACGCAAAATGGCAAAACGAAATTAATAGCCCTTCTGGGCTAACGCCCTTTGGGTTAAAAATAAAATTAAAATGAAAATAAAACTAGAAATGGCCAAATCTGAATCAATCAAATAACTTGAGCAATGTATTTAAAATTCAGCATTTATTTTGTGAAATGTATTTGGGGAAGGGAGGCCGCTGTGTACAAGTATCTTTTTATTAAACA
This sequence comes from Stegodyphus mimosarum, assembly GCA_000611955.2. Taxonomy (NCBI): domain Eukaryota; kingdom Metazoa; phylum Arthropoda; class Arachnida; order Araneae; family Eresidae; genus Stegodyphus; species Stegodyphus mimosarum. The sequence goes on from KK121990.1 coordinate 316,279, forward strand.
GTTATTTTATATGGACATTATATTTTAAATGCTTATTCGAAACTATTCCGACAAAACGTTTTGCTGATATTACGCAACGTGTCTGCAGAGAACTCCTTACCTGTTCTGTATTTTCCCAACCGCAGCTTCTGTATTTTCCCAACTCCAACTGCAGCTAGACACATACTTAAACTACGAAAGTTATTTAAATGGCGCAAAGTTTCAAGTTTCCGTATTTTTATGTAATAAAAAAATATTTTTGCATAAAATTTGAAATTTTCAATTGTAATTTAAATTTTTAAACGTTTTTTCGGTCACTATACTTATGTTTTTAAAAACACACACGCATTACAAAAAAATACATTTTGTACACCTTACAAAAAAATAACACACAAAACGTTTTGACCTCTGTTCGGAAAAATTGCCCGAAATATTTAATAACAAAATATGTAATATTTTCCTTTTTTGAATTTGCATTGATGAGTCGGCTATAGCTATGCGAAGTCGATCCCCCCCCTTAAATGCCATTTAATAACATTCTTTGGGGATTTACTAATGTCTTTATTTCTACATAGAAATGCTTGTCACAGAATCTCTTAAGATCAAAAACCTTTTTCTAAACGATATTTTAATATCAGTTACATAGGAATGCAAACATTTCGCTCTTCAGCTTGTGTACAACCCCTGAATATGACTCCCCCAATTCATATGAAATATTTCAGTCAATTCGTGTCGCATTTGGCGAAATTCAAACGTGTTATGGTTTAGTTATTTTCCTAAACAAAAGTGCAGGGACTATGGGAGCCCGTATAAAGAGTTATATTTCATATTTTAAGCAAAATTATTTTCTTAAGGAAAAAATATGAAAAGAAGAATTGTTATATTATTTAAAACATTTTTGAAAGTGATAGTATACATCTACATCCGAGAGTCGTAAAAATAAGTAGACACGGTGTAGTGTAGCATTTTTTTATCTTTATAGGCAAGCAAGCAAAAACTCTGGGCTGATCACTAATTTTAAATTGAGTAAGAAGAGAAAACATAACATTCTGTTTTAAATTCTTTTAAAAACTGTCATAAAGCTAAGCTGAAAAATGAAATGCAAGTAAAAAAGTATTGCATACTAAGCGATGGTGAGCGACAGCTTGAAAGTGCTGAGACTCAACAGCAAGCTGAAAGTGAACTCATCTACTAGTAGTTTTGATTAGAATTATGATACCTCTACGAACTTTTAGCTGAAATTATAATCTTTCTCCAAGATTAAAAACTATGATGCATCAAATTTTATAAATCCCAAGTTAACTGATGAAGAAAAACTTGATTTTCCCCGTAAAAATACCTGGACTAACCGTAACAGCAAAGTACGTGTTTCCAGTTTCTTTGCATAGCAATGACACAGCTAAAGGAAGAGCAGAAAATTTAAATAAACATTATTATGTGAGTGACTTTGGTTGGATTATTTTAAAATTAAAGATGGAATGCATTGTAATTATTGCGTATTATTGGCCACGGGATGTGGAAGCCAATCAAACAATCAGGCGTTATGACAACTGGTGAATGAGGCTTTTTACAAGTGGAAAAAATCTAATGAAAAATTTCATGACCAAGGGAAAGAATATCATAAGCATTTTTTATTATCTGTTGACACTTCAAGAAATATTGTTCTTGAGCCACAAACAATCTATTGTTCTACTAATATCTCCATTTCTCATAAAGTAAGTAAAATAAAGCTTTTTCCTATTATAAAAACAACGTGTTTTTTTTTTTTTTTTTTTTGAAGAAAAGGATTTTACTAACAGAACATCGTGATTCTCGGCAAATATGATAATAAACTGAATCTCATCAGAATGAAGGAGACTTTCGCCAAATCTGCAGATTTCAAGTAGATGCTGGAGATGAGGCGTTAAAAATAATGCCTCATAATAAAAAAATAATGCAGCAATAATGCCTCATATAGTTCACCAAAAATACAAAATGAAATCATAAATTGTTCCAATAAAATTATTTTTTAAAATGTCTTTAAAAAATCGAATACAAACTAAAAGTACTTCTACTCATTTAGATATGCATAATATTACAAAAATTTAATCATCAAATCAATGCGAATAGGAGTCAGTTTGGAAATATAGAAATCTAGCAAATTTGGCGATGGAACTTTGTTTTAGAATTTCTCAAAATTTAAAATTTTTCACGTAAATGTCGCCGCTGGCGATGACATCCGTCGAAACATTGGCCGTTGATCTTCAGAAATTCCGTTTTTAAAATATTTTCTTTATAATCTACAAAATATTGGGGTTTTCACTATTATGCATATGTAGATGATTATATTCATATCTATTCTTTTGAGAAAAATTGAGATTTCATATCTTAGATGATCTTGCTCATACGTTATGTTTATAATTAGGATAGATGACAACGATTGCTGTTTAAAATAATTGCAGTAACAATTGCTATTAAAATCTGTAGGAGGAGAAAAAATCAATTAAATAAATTTATTTCGATTTAGTTTTTAAAACATTTATTTTCGATCATTCACTTCATCTCACCAGAGTTTTAACTCTGGCTCACATTTACTTCTGGTTGAATCATATGTGTTTAAGAGCAAATCTGGTAATTTCTTGTTAAAGCGGCCACTGCAGTAGTCCCTGAAAAATTAAAAATATTTTCTTTTAGTCCTAAACCAGTTAAAATCAACTTTACAAGCTATGTACCTCGTGATGCTTCCAGTCGGCTTCCAGTTATTTTCATACATGGATTGCTAGATACGATCGCCACATGGGATAAAGTAATGAAAGTAATTGCTGACAGAACTAAACGAAAGGTAAGATCTTGCTTTTCAATTTTTGATAGAATTTTATCGTAAAATTTCTCTGATTTAAAAAATAATTTTCTAAATTTCATCACAGCTCTTTTTATCGCTAAAATTGAAACATATAAATAATTATAACAGTGTAAAAAATAATATTTTGATGGGAGAAACAGCTTTTAAAATTGCAGCAATCAGCATAGAAGATATTACAAGTTTTCCGCTTGTTAAAAGGAAATCAGGATGTACAGGAACTCCAATGTTATCTCATTTTACTCTGAAATTTACTTAGTTATTTTCATAAATATTAATTTTCGAGAAGTTATCCTTTACCTGGTATTGTATTCATGTGGGGTTAAACTAAAGAAATGTAAACGAGGAACCATAGTGTATTTAATGGTTTATTTAGATTAGATGAAGCAACCAAGTTTACTGAAGGTTTAGATCTAATAACGTTACAAATTTTCCATCAAAGTCATCCCAGTTACTGCACTTGAACCTCTATATACAACATAAATAGATCTCTAAATTTAAAAAAGAAATTCTCTGTATTTTCAGCTATGTTTGAAAATCTCCTATCTGAAACACCCGACTGTTGAGTCAGAGAACAAGCAATTGATTCTGTTTTTTGATGAACCTATAAGGAATAATTCAGAGATCGAATCATTGTTAAACAAAAAGAAATTTTATGAAACATAACATAAAGTAACGTATGGATATGGTGGAGTGTGGTGGACACCCATTGTTTAACCATTGGCAATGTGGGTATTGTCTAGGCACACTAATTATCCAGATAATTACACAACACTGGGCTCACAGAAGACTTTGCCAGGCGTTGCTTGTAATGCTTTGTATTGGTACCATACCGCAGTTAGTGCCTTTCTTTTTCCATTAAATATACATTGATGTTTTCACGTTGGTGCCTTTCGCTCTTACATGCTATGGAGGACAGCTCCAGGTCTGCTCACATACAATATTTTAAGTAATAGCTATGCTATATTATTCTATGCTATGCTGCATAACTCAGTGCCTCTTGTGGACAGGAAGTTCATTATATTTATGATTTTTTTTCTGAAATGGTTGTTCTTGGTAGCGTATCTTATGAAAGGAGTCATTTCACTTTCTGAATTCGAGACTTTTAAATGATGTTCAGCTGTGAGGGAGCATTTAAATAAATAATGTTCGGGACTGCCTCTTTCTCCACATACACACTGGTCTGATCTAGCTAAGTTCCTTGTATAAAAGTACGTGGGAAAAGGGCCATGCCCTGATAAGAACTACGTTATTTCTCTTGTTATTACACTGGGCGCAGTGCCTACTTTTGGGAACAATTGATAAGTCCTTCTTCCTTGTTCGGCGTTGTCCCACCAGTTCTGCCATTCAGTTTTAGATTTGTTGCTTATGATTTTTTAAGGTGCGAGCCAGGCTATGGTACTGATAAGTTTTGTGCATTTTGACCCCTAGCAGCTTATTTGGCTAGGATGTCAGCCTCCTCGTTACCTTTTGTTCCTGCTTGGGCCTTCAACCAAGTGACAAAGAAGTGTTGATTTTGTGATGCTGAAGTTCTTTCTGTAATCTCTTGGATTAATTTTGATCGGTGGTGAGGGTTTGCGACGGCATGCTTCGCTGAAAGACTGTCTGTAAAGATATATGCTGTTTTTAGAAAGTTTGTGATGCTGTATTTTATTGCTTGGAGGAGCGCTACTGATTCCGCTTGGAATACACTATTTTGTTGATCTAGGTGGAACTTTTGTTCTGTTGTCGAATTGGGATCTATGTAGATTTTGACTGCGCTGCCTTTACGTTCTTCTACGCCGGAACCGTCTGTATAGATTTGAGGGAATTTCTTTTCGTTTACTTCTTTTTTCATGCTTAATGTGATATTATTTTTCTTTGTAATGGAACATTAAAAAAAAGAACGGAAAAGAGGTAGCCAATACTGGAATAGCAATACAGGAAAACAAAAATACATTAAAAGGGTAGCGTAGCTATCTGACGGACGTTTTCCGCCAAAAAATGTTCTTAACAAATTTAGGAAAAAGCATGAAAGCAGTATATCTTCAGTGCGGGTATTAATCAATATTCAAATCTTTGATCTTCTGCGAACGTTTTGGTAGTTTTTCATGCCTACTGCCCAGAGACTTGGTGGCAGCAAGTCCAAACGCAGATCAACCTCATTTCGAACGTCTTCTTCAGAACGGAAGATAGCACCAAGAAGATGTAGCTGCAGGTGGGAGAAAAGGTAGAAGTCCGAAGGAGCGATGTTTGGGCTATATGGTGGGTGCGACACAAGGTCCCATTCAAGTCCTTACAGAATCTAGCCGGTGAAAGCAAACATGTGGTCTTGAATTATCTTGATGGAACATTACCCTTCTGCGCCAAAACTCAGTTCAATGTTTTTCCTTGATAGCCGCGTCAGCAAGGAGTATTATCTCGCTGTACACCTTACTATCAATAATTTTACCCTGTTTCACATTACGCTTTGGGAATAATACCACGGCAATCCAACCACCAACAAAGCATGATCTTTTTTGTTAGTCAGTTTACGCTTTGCGACGCTGCTGACGGAGTCACCGGGAGAAGACAAACCCTCCTTTCGGCCTGTGTTGTTAAAGTAAATCCACTTCTCATCACAAGTGTCCAAGAATTTCTTGTATCGATATTCGAGTAGATTAGTGCAGGTCGAACAAGTCTGTTCTTATCTGCTTGAGTCAGCTTATGCTACACCCAGCTTTTGAACTTGTACGTCAAGTTTATGCGATTGTCAAAAAATCGTTTAGCAAAATACAAATAATTACGCGAACTGTTTGTGCAGACGGTATTTGGCGCTTCGGGAAACTTTTGTTAAAACTCGATATTTGTAGCACCCATAGTGAATTACTCTTTAGCTTGGAATGCTCTGCAGAGAATAATAAAGGCATAACTTCCAGGCGGCACTTCACCATCGGACACAACTCCCAAGCGGTATTTCATCAGATTCTCAAAAGTGGATGGGTCGCTCCCCACTCTTTTGTTTTAAGGAAAGTAGTTCCCTGGGAGTTTCCAGCTGACACCATCTCATTGTCAATGCTTCATCTACATCTGTATCCCTTCAAATCAAAACAATGATTTTCAGCAACTATGTTAATACCGACTTTCCAATATTCTGTTTTAGGATTGGGAGATGGTTGATATTAGCACTTACTGAAGTTGATAAGGATTGCAATAGTGGAACTTACTATAAAAGTGATGGTTCTTGTAAAAAGGTATAAGATTACCCTTTTAAAAAATAGTCTATAGAAAGGTTAATTAATACAAAACAATTCTTAAAACTGCGAGTAATATATAAAGCTGATATCTGGGATCAAGTTGAAGATATTTCTTGGAAACAACGACAAGTTTCTGTGTACTGCAATCATGGACTACATATATTGTTTTACACAAACATTCAATAAAACGTAAGTGATTATATTCTGGTTTATTTTATATGCTCAAAATCTGAATCAGAATAACATAAATTGATTTTGAAACCTTATTTGACATACAGAAGCTTCAGAATTTCCAAATAACTAATTTTTCCTCTTACTAGGTGTACGCTCTTGGATTACGGAACCACGCAGAAAGCGAGTGGTCTGATGAATTCACCTTACCATCTCTTGTGGCGGATGTAGAAGAATTCATGAAATCTAAAGCTATTTCAAAAGCTAATATTGTTGGTCACAGTGTCGGTGGGAGAATTGCAATTGCTTTAGCTTTGTATAAGGTTAGTAATTTTAAGCTGAAATTTCTGAGTATAATTATTGCTATTGAATACAGCTGCTCCTGGAAATCAAAAGCACGAACTGCTTTGTATTCCTTTAGAAAATTATATTTTCATTCGCTTTGAGTAAAAGAATAAGCTTCTCTTCTAAATAAAGGAAACTGATATATAAGTGAATAAATGCCATAGAAACTGGCGTGAGGGTCAACGCGGATTATAAATGAACCCTTTGATTGCATTCAAATAATCACTGAAATTAGACCCAACCATCGAATAATTCGACTATCTGTAGCATCTAGAAAATCTATCGCAAGCCGAAAAGGTATTCAAGAATAAACGAAAAGTTGAGGAAGTTTTAGAGAGTATGCCAAAAAAAAACAGGTAATGCCAGAACAGATCAGAATTTGATTGGTTTAGTTGATTACGGCAAACCAACACAAGGGCTCTGTCTAAGGAAAGGGATGCCTTCGTGGAGTATTTTCTAAGGAAACTGGCTCGTATACATGTTATACCTGGGGGAAAACTACGAAAACTCCCATGCAGCCATCCTGCTGGCCTGGAATCGAACCCAGGTCGGAACTACCAGTCTTTAGTGATTTTACCGCCCAGCCGCTGGTGAGCACCCCAGAATTTGAAGATGCTTTAGAAAAGCGAATGTTAAGAAAGCCAACAAAATGAATAATCTCGCTGTGTGCATATTCTGAAATGGACAGAAACCCATTCGAATGGCAAAGATTTTAAGGGTACCGTAAGATGGTTATACTTCAGTTAGTGGAAAGAAAGAATAGAAGATGCGGTGGCTGCAGTATATGATAAAAATGAAGTAAATGAAAATTTTAATTTGAGATAACCTTCGCTAATAAATATGCTTCAATGATTTATGTCAGTTAATATCACATAAAAAAGTGTTTTACATGCATAGATTTATTTTTTAAAAAAAATTTTCGACATCTCAGAGGGCCACCTTCTTTCTCCTTTATAAAAGTTTCAAAGAATAATATTTCATTTTCAGTTTATAACTAATTTTTTATTTGAGTTCCATATAAATTCATAACTCTAATTTAACATTATTATTAATTTGATTAGTAAAAGCAAACAGAATTCAATATAACATTTTATACACCACCTAAGTTCCCCGCTAAGATTTTTCAAACTTATATGCCGGAAGGTACGATATACCTTTAAATAGCAAGACCGGAAACTGAGGATTGCAATGGAAACATCTCTCCAGATAGTTAAATAGAGCAAATAAGATAGCAAACATTGCAGCCAACTAATGAGAGCTAGATATCAACAAAATGTATTAAAATGTTAACTTAGGAATACTGTGAATTTGAAATTTGTGAAGAAAGATAATTTATGTGACTAATGCAAAAATGAGTGTCGTACTTACTCTTTGTCTTTTCATTGATATTTGACCACTACTAATATTCACAAAACTTTGTCTTACACAAATATTGCTATTGCAGCCAGAAATCATAGAAAAGTTAGTAGTGGAGGATAGCCTTGTAAGTGAGCCTCCAGATGATTTTCTTGAACAATTCTTAAAAATTTCAAAAGAATCAAGGAAACAAATTTCCAGGCTGCCAAGCTGCGTAGATGAAACGACAGCGTCAGACCTTGTCAGTCAGTTTGTCTTACAATGCTTATCAAAGGTAAGAAAGATACAAATTTTTTTAATATTAAAAATTTAAGACCTCTAAAGAAGAAAAGCTCTGCTTTACTCGTTCAGTTTTCAAAATCTTTTCTGTCGATTTTCTCGACGACGGCGCGTTATGTTTCAATAATTTCTGTGCAACAATTCTCGGAAAGAGTAACACTGAAATTTATTAAAATTGAATTTATTAAAGTTTATTTAATAATTTATTACTTTTGTGATATTATCTAGATCGTATAGTAACCTCTAGATTTCAGATCTATAGCTTAATAACGTAAATTTATTACTTTTTTACCGATATTTCGTTTAGTCACTTTTAGCGCAACTTCAGATTCTTCTATCTAGTTTTTTTTATCCTCTTTATTATTTATTCTCCCATCCAGTTTAGCGTTGTATTAGTTACTAGACTCCTCTGGCTTGTCTAGTAATAAAGATTTGGTAGAAAGACGCCTGACTAATATAAGAAGAAAATTATTAGATTCGAACGAAACTGAAGTTTATGAGGAAATATTTTATACTAGGCAGAAGGTCTAAGTTACTGAAGAGTTCTTAGAAAAAAATTGTGCAAAGAGCACATTTTCTCAGCATTCAAAGTATCTAGTGAAACGACACGGGAAAGGCAGATTTTTGATGCTTCGGCATATGAACAAAGCACGTTTCCTTAAATGATTGCCTGGAAAAAGCTCCCAACTTGATTGAAATAATTCCACTATTGTTAAATCTTCTCCGGAAATATCTTATTCCAGTAATTTCAGACGTCGATAAATCTTTCTTGTAAATAGCTGTAAGGAAGAAAGACAGAGACTATTCACGTTTCTTGAGGAGAAGTGCTAACAGAGAGAATATAAAAAATTATATCGATATAGTTGCGAGGTTTCTAGGCTTATATGTATTTCGTTTCCATTCACTGTTACGTTGAACTATCATTTATCGTACCAACGATGAATTTGCTGCTGCAGCAAAAATTTCGAAAGAATTCGTTTATTTTAATAATCGCCAGACAGTTTTAAAAATGTTGAAGTTTTAAGTAGATTTGGGTTAGAAACAAGGAAGTTATTGTCTTCGGCGAAGTTTAATCTGAGAGAATGACAATCAAATTGTGAAACCGAAATTATTTGGAATTCTAAATTAGATACGGCCATTTTGACTCTTAGTGTTAAATTGGAATTTAAAAGAGGACACACTTTCCTGTAAAACTGAGTTACAAAAAAGGAATTATCACAAGTAAACGAATCCTCCTTTCCTGACACGTGAGTTGCTTGATTTCATAAATCTTCACTCTTCTCATTACCATATTCCTCAAGTTAACTTTGCAAGAATGTTGGAAATTACAACTAAATTAGGATCGAAAACTGTAAAATGGGTAAAAGAAATGAAGCTGCCATCTAATGTCCTCTAAATTCCTAGATTCTGATAGGGATTACATTTGATAAATCGTCTGACGAAAAGATTGTTCTCCATGTTTTCTGCAATGCTAGCAACCACACCTAAGTTAAGAGTATTTTTTAAGACTCAAATACCGAAAATCAGATTTGCCTAAATTTTGTGCAAACACGCATTACATTTGTGCCTTTAAAGAATGTAACCATTCATTGTTTGGAATTATTGTCCTGTTTAATCGGAGCTCGCTTGGGAAATATAGTCATTTCTGATGTGTTTAGAACTAAATGCAGCCGAGCTTCTGTCTACAAGCTTTTCATTTAAACAGTTTTTACAGTCGAAATAGTCGGAAAGCCAAACATGGTTGTTAGAACAAGAGTGTTCGTGACCTAGAAACTCTGATTTGCCAGACGAAATCTTAAATTCAAAAAAAGCATTCAGTACTGACCGCTTTTAAAAAAGATTCTAAACCTGTCAATTTGTATTAAAGGTACTTTTCGTTTGTATAAAAAATTATACCTATGTTAGCTTAAATATTTAGGTTTTATTTTAAGTTATGGAAAACTAAGAACGAATCCTACAAAACGTGGTCTGTTTCGAAAATTAATAGATCTGATATAGCTCTAGTGTTACTGATTCAAAAGAAATCATTTAAGAAAAGTGTAAAAGAGGATAAAGGCCTTAGATTAACAGTTTATTATGATAGCCTGGCTAGTTTTAGAAGATCAGTAATAATATTGAAAAGGTAAAGCGTATCCTTATACGTCTCAGAAGGCATTCATTCAGCAACAGTAGGGGACATTCTTAATAGACCAACGAATTTTATTGCTGTTTACAAAAGAACTTAAATGACAGAAGGGTATTAATTACAAATATGGTAAACAATGTTCGTTTCTCCTTCCGCTTGGTATTGACTCTCCTGCCTGTCATGTTTTATTTCGATCTCCGATTCACTTCAGTTCGCAATGGAATAAAACTGCTGAGAGGCTCAATCAGCAGTGGCATCATCTCACCTTGAGTTCTGGAAGAGCTCAACATATTGCCGCACATATTACAAGTGCAGTATATGAAACGTTCCGCAGTTCGTCCACTCTAAGTGACTGAGACTTAAGGTAAGGATTCCATTTGTCCTTCTAGTGCCCCCTCCAGGGATCGACGCCGGGAAACCGGTGAAGCTACTCACTAGGATTTGTACTTAGGCAGCCTCGACCACCGGGGTATTTAGTTAACATATACCCCCGTGGTCGAGACTGTCCAAGTACAGATCTTAGCCAGTAGCTTCACCGATTCTAGTCAAAACCTCCGTGTATTTGGAGGAGGGTTCACACTCGGCAGGGATCATATGGTACAGTCTTGTGGGGACACAACATTGCTAGATATTATGGTTATCCTTTGGGATTTGGTCCCATTCGGTCCTCTGTAGGAGGACAGGCAGAGTAAACGGAACACCTTTACGAAGCATTTGATGCGACCGGAGTGGTACGCGGGGCAAAAATGTCATCGTTTTTTCTTCTTGCCTGAGCGTACTTCCCAAGATTTGTATAAAGCCCGGAAGGGACCACTTGGATGATCTTCGGAGTCTAGACGATAATTCCTGAAAGCTATATTAGCCAGGGTAAGAGTTCGTCTCTGGTGTTATGTCCTTCTAGCGGAACAAAACTATCGGAGTCATCACCTTTAGTCGTTGTTTTGTATCTCAAAACAGGACTTTCAGAATCATCTGATAGTTAGTTCTAAAGGATAAATATATTATATAAGTCTTGTGACAATGCCATACTTTGTTTTCAATTTTACAATTCTGACAGTACCATCTATTCTAATTAAGGTTTCGATATTTCTCGGTGTTGACCATTGAAGACGCTTCAGATTATTAGACTCGATGAGCAATACATTACCATGAGAAATCGGGTTAGAAACCTTTTTAGAAAGATTAAGGTGTTTTAGATGTCCAAGATATTCTAGTCGTAATCTCTTTCTCAGATCTTCATGTATCGTTTGGAAGTGCAGATGTCTCTTACACATATAAGAAACATTGACATTATTAATATCTGGTATTCCACTTTCTTTGTTCTCCTGTATGAACATCGAAGGAGATAGAACAATTAACTCTTTAACATCTTCAAACAAGTATGTCAAAGGTCACGAGTTCTCACGCTTTCAGTGTCACACAACACTATATTCAATTCTTCATAGTTAAAGGAAGCGTAGCCTGATACTTTTTGCAATATCTCTTTGACCATGCCGTTTAATCGTTCCCAAGCCGTCCCTCTGAAGAGCTGATGAAGGAAAGTTTTCATGTTGTCTTCTTCAATTCAGCCTCTACTTTCTTCCACTCTACCTGGTAATGCTGTCGGCTCATTGTGGCCAGTTCTGATTAGCAAGGGTACGTAGATGTTGATTAAGTGTGCCATTGCAATTGAAGAGATAGTGATCTGAGTCCTCTGTCTCCCGGGAATGACATAGATCAGTGTTACGCAGATGGAAGCGCTTCAGGCCCATGTCCTGTGAAATATTGTGTTGGTATCCATTAGAAATTTTTAATTCAGAGTTTAAATAAAGAATTTAAATGTTCTTCTTCCTGTGGTATGATTCTCTCAACGCAACTGCCACTGCTCCAATAACGTTTCCCTTCTTCTGTTTTGAGAAACGAGATTGGAAATTTAATAGCTTGCTGCCTGAGGTTGGTATTGTTAGCCACTGTTTTAGCTAACCTGTCAACTTCTTCATTACCTGTAATCCCGACATGGGCTGGGACCCAGCTGAGATGTGGATGGTTTACTATTGAAAATCGCAGAAGCAGTTTTCTGATATTAATTACCTAGTTACTGCTTCTATTCCAGCTTTTAATTGCTGTAAGGCTGAAGGCTGAATCTATATAAATTGTTGTACCAGGAAGATTGTTAGATGCGTACAAGATGGCAGCTTTATCTGCCCCCAGTTCTGCCTGGAAGACTGTGTTGTTCTCATTTAGTCGTTTCGACCAGGAATAAGTAATATGTCCTTCTTCCATAACGCAGAAGACATTGCCAGTACCTCTTTCGGTTTTGGAAACCGTCTGTATGTATATAGAGATATTCTTCTCGATTGGGAATGTGTACGGTGTGCGGGTATAATCTGTCAAGTCTATATATGCTGGATGTCCTATTAATTGTTCGTGTTTGGATTCATAGTCGAGTGAATGAGACTAAGTCCCAACAGTTCTGTATCTATTTCATGCTGGAGAGCCAAGGCTACTTTTGCTTCCTTTTCCGCTACTAGGTTTCGTGGACAAAGTCTTGTAAGCACCTGGAGAGCTGAAGTAGACGTGGTTCTATAACCCTTGCAGATTAGTAGAAATTTTATCCTCTGTATGGTTAGGAGTTGTTGTCTCATGCGGTTTGTGAGGTCACTTTTCCAAATCGCTACTCTATAAAGAATAATTCTTTCTGTAATAGTACTGTACCACAGTCTCAAAATTTTGGGACTTACACCCCATTGCCTCGCCGTGGTATGAAATATGGAGTTCGTAAGAGCTAGGACTTTCTGTTTTACCTCTTTGAGATGTGGGACCATGAGAGCCTGCTGTTGATGGTAAATCCGAGATAGTTTAGATTAGTGACACATTTGATAGGCGACCCACAGATCTTAACTGACGGATTTCTATTAAGCTGACTTTTCTTTCTAATGAGGAGAAGTGTAGTTTTAGGCACTGAGATTTTGCAGCTTATGTTGTTTAGTCCAATTTTCAAACATATCGAGAAGATGCTGGGTTCTTGATTCAATATTGCTCCTACAGCTACTGTCAAAACAAAGTCGTCTGCAAAGACTTCGAGTTTGGCATATCTATAGCCTTCAAAGTGTTGGAATGCTGAGTTGGTTACAATATGCCATAATTTCGGCCTAAGTATGAGCCTTGAGAGCAGCCTCTGGCCAACTGATGTTTAGCTAGACCTCTGTCAGAGGTGATCTGGATGTCTCTGTTTTGTAGGTATGATCTGATTAAATTAATTAATTCGAGAGGAAATCCCATGTCATCCAGACAGCCGATTATATCCGGCCACCAGAGTGAATCGAATGTTCTCTTTGAGACTATGGCTGTGTGAAGGTCAGATTCTCGGTTATTCTCAGTCTCCTTTGCAGCTAGATCTATTATTCCGATAATATCAAGTCTCAACAGTTTTGTGAGATTAGCATCAGTAACAAGTACATGTGTCATTATCATCACAGAATTAGCCTCAGTAACTGGATAGATTATCTTCCCATTAAAATCCGTCTTAGTAGTATTCCAACAGCCATCAGTCCGCGCGACAAATTCACTAATTTTCCATTAAAGAGCTTAACTGCTACGTTAGCGCTTATTAACAGATCGATCTCTAACGATGTTTCCTTTTAGAGGATTAATTCATCTGTCATAACAATATCATTGCCAGAAAGTTTTTTAGGGATGTCAGAACAAATTTCTTGTTATTCAAGGACTTCGAAATTGCAGTGATAATCGCCATTTATTTGTATTACTTAAATATACAATATATCTAAAATGTTTCTCGGAATGTTCTTTGCCACCAAATAAATTATGAATAATATTTTCTTCCCTAGTTTTCTGGTATTGTATTTCTCTTGCTACACGTGTGCTTAAATTCAACGATTAGGCACCCAAAACGGCAAGTGCACGAAATTAGTATTTGCCCTCCATTTGTATCCTGTAATCTCACATACAGCATTTGTATAAGTACGCGTACATGTTCGATTATTTAATGCTGTATTACTGTTCATATTCTGATGCAATTCTGGAGTATTTTCTTTCTGTTGTCTGTGTTCCTTTAATTTTTCCTCATTGCACTTAAATGTACAATGTTTGCCTCGACAGTTGCCACAAGTAATTTTACATTTGCTGTCTTGAGCCATATGCCCGATTTTATAACACAAATAATAACATGATTTTTTGATCATAATTTTCTCTTATCTCTACTGCCATTTTTAATGCAGTTCTACATGCTCGTGAATCATGCGCTTCCCGTAAAAAAGGTAGATTAATTTTTTTTTTGCAGACGTTCTGCATCATCGTGGATGTCCAGTGGTAGTGGGAATGTTTTGTGTTTCATTATCAGATGCGGGGGTAGAATGTTAGACTTCAGTTCCGAACACGCTGTAATTCAGATTTTAGAAAGTTCGTAAAGCTGTCAGTTTATTTAATCAGTGATTAATTTCACGTATACCTACGCTTGTTTTCCATACCCTAGTAATATATTCAGGTAAACAAGATTCAGCTAGAGGGTATGACGTACAAGCGTATTTATCAGATGTGATGTTTAATGTCTCGAGTCTTCTGAGATGAGTTTCAGTTTTATGTTACAGCTTCGCGAGCCATGTAGCTTTTTTTCGACACAATGAATCATTCAAGATTGAGCTCAACAATTCTCTCACGTGTACTTCTATGAGGAGATCATCTTGCCGAATCGATTATTTAAGACATCCAATTATTAGATAACAATTGTCAGCTGACGGATGGAAAGAATCACGATATGTCTTGCCCGCGATCCTTCAACAGTGGCCTGAAATAAATATTGCATTTTATCTTCAAGTGAAATACCTGGATCATCGGGAATTTTCTTAAACTGACTCCAGAAAATAACCAATCCTTTACATCACCACTAGGTCTTAAATTTAGTTTTTGGAAACCATTTTGGAACTGTCTGACCATTTTTTTTCCTAATTGCATCATTAGGACTTCAATGTCTTCTATATCACGTACTTCGTTTTCTAAACAATCTTCCAATTTACTAGATAATCTAATAAATACACTTCTTAAGGGAGTACACAATTTATTTGAACCCTCCATTATTAGAGTTAGTAAATAATCATATAATAATGCAATAAATAATTCCTTCAATCGTCCACACGAGGCCACCAGCAAATTTTACAGAAGACATTCATTCAAGCAACAATAGAGGGCGTTCTTAACTGAATAACAAATTATATTACTATTTTCAAAAGAATTTAAAAGACAGAAAGATATTAATTAGAAATAGGATAAGCGGTGCTCATTTCTGCTTTCGTTCGTTAGTGACAGGTATACTGTCTTCCACGTCGCTCTGTTTATTTCGGCCACCATTTCCCTTTAGTTGGCAATGGCTAGCTCAGCGGCAAAATTATAGATAAGATGAATATTGCTTGTCTGGACGATACTAATGACTTCAAGTTTGCTATTATTTTGCTATCTGATAAAATTGTAGTAAAATTACTGTTAATGAATGTACGCTGGCATTTCTATGTTAATGTCTCATTACGAGAAATGTATTAGATCCTCAAGTCTCGTTAGACGATATGAAACTGTATTAGAAAATGAAAGCCATTTCAAAGATTTATAGTTAAACGATGTGATTCAGCTCTGGCAATTTTTCCAAAGGATAAAGTACGTGACAGAGACTAATATTTTTGAAATCGTGGTTGATTTTCAGGACCACGTTACCTCAGAAATGGCCGAAAGGTTTATATTGTTCTTTACATCTGTGCAGTTTACCGGTATTTGCAGCCTAATCTCTTATCAAGTTCAACTCCAAGTGAATACCTGGAGTAAATCACGTCCTGAGGCTTTTTTCCAATCACTGGGATGTTTTATCCCTCTTCGTGGAAGACAATATACTCGGATAATAGCAGCAATTTTAAGGGACGAAAGTGCGTTCTGTGTTTGGGACAATTTCTTTTGAAAAGCCGATGAACGAAGAATTCAGTGGAAATTTAATCCTTCTTCCGTATCATTGTGGGACAATTAATGGGATCGTTTAGTTCAAACATTGAAACGGATTCTGAGAAAGGGCCTAGGTCGTGCTGCCCTGGATTACGAGGAAGTACTTACAGTACTACTTAGCTGTAAAACCTTATAACACTAGACCACTTGCCTACGCATCCGAAGACTTTGAAGACGTATTACCATTGGTTCCCTGATGTCAATATTGTGGGTAAAGGAAAGTTGCGCAGACGAGCTAAATGTATACAAAAAATGAGAGAGCAACTCAAAGTAAGATTCCATGTAGAGTATTTAAGAATACTGCGTCAGCAATCCACTAAAATATTTACTGCTGAATCTCTCGAGGTGAGTGAAATTGTTCTACATGAAGAGTGTAAAAAGAAGTTTGCTTACTGGAGAATTTTATAATCTGGCACATGGAATCTAGCACATGTGTTAAAACTGATTGCTGTTCATGACGGGCACGACCTAGGTCCGTCATGAACCATAGACTTGCTATAATAAAAACAGAGACTTTTTATAATAAAAACAGAGAAGGTCCTGTAGACTTACTATAATAAAAACAGAGACTCCCGAATTTTTAAAGCCAGTACGAAGATGATCCAGACTTAGCTGTATAATCCAGTTCAAAGGGATATCAAAAAAGTTGCTGTTCCACCAACCACTAATAGTGGCAAAGTGTAAAGTCAATAATGCATCTTATACTTTTGTGTATTGAAATATTGTTATAAACAATGACGTTTTACTTTTAGGGTTAGTACTTTCTTTTGTATGTTATCCTTTTTTTATGGGAATTGTACGTATGAAGTGCTGCTTTTCAGGTAATTTATATTTTGAATTTTGCATTTCATTTTATATCTTGTAGTGTTTGTTTTAAGTAGTATATACTATACTATTATGTATTGTACCGTATTTAATAGATGTGCGAGCTTATTTACCAGTAAATTCAGGTGAGAGGATGTCGAGAATATTTATGAATAATAATTATGCATTATGAATAATTGGTTAAATTTCCCAGCAGATGGCAGCACTTGTCAAACTATTATTCTTTTCTAATTGTTGCGCCTGGTAACCGAGGGCAAAGAACGTCAGTGTAAAAGAAGGAAAGGTCCCATAGACGTAATGTAAACTAGTTTGCTATTACGCCGCTAGAAAGCGGAGGAAAAAAAATCGCCAAGGGAATTGCGACGGAACCTGACGGATTCTTTGCTGAGAGGGCTCTGTCCGTTTGAAGAAAGGCATGCATAAGAATGAACTCTTATGCCGGAAAAAAGCGTAAATAAATTTTTTTGGTAAATTTATTTACCTAATGCGAAATCCAAATGATGTACAGATCAATTCTTTCATTCTCGTGACAGGTACTACGGTAAATATTGCCAATAAAAAGCTTTTTCAACGTGGGTTCAAGCTCATTCTGTTTCATTCTTTGATTAAATTAATCTAACATACATATTTCTTATGTTAAAAAATATCATGTTTTATGTGAGGCAATTTGAAATTTTTTTGAAAAATAAGAAGTCAACAAATTGCGTTCGCTTTCATTTTTTTGTGATTCTGTGGCAATAGTGAAACGATGTTTTGTTCTTAATATTTTAATTTAAGGGGCCTGTGTGACATTACCATAATAATGCATCGATGCTTTAGCGATTTTATGAACATAAAAGAAAAAAATTATAATAGTTTAGCAAACGAGATTTTTTGTGAATTAGAAAAGCTGGTTCTGATAACCCATGTTCGAGGTCAAGGATATGATAATTGGACTCTACAAAGGTGTGCAAGCCATTATTTGGCAAAGAAGTGATCAAGCTAAATACATTCTTTGTTCGGTTCATAGTTTAAATTTAGTAGTACACAAAAATACCGCTTCTGTAAATTCAAGCATGTGAATACTTTTTGAAATTCTATAGATATACATGTTTTTTGTGGGGCTGTATCTTGTGGATGGATGGAATGGAATCATGTACGTTTTAAACCAATATTTAAAGATCATAAATATACGTTATGGGCGTCTAAAGCAAACGTTGTTAAAAAGTCGGATCTACAAATAACTGCAGAACATCAGTTATGAAGATATGGTACCAAATGATAAATCATTGTACTGAAGTTAAAATAATAGCATTTTGAAACAAATGAATTAACGATATTTATGCCTGTTATTTGACCGGAATTTAATGCTGTAATTTTAACAAAAAAAGCAAATAATGTCTTGCAGTCAAGGACTATAGTTTTGTAGGAAATCGTATACTTAATTGAGAGATTATATCTTACAGTATCCCAAAGGAATCTGAACAGAAACAAAAAGGAAAGATTAATAAATCAGACTGTCAAGAATCAATTGATAAAAAAGCTAATTTTTATAGAACTATTTTTTCATAGTGAAATTAAAAGAAATGTTAGATGTTTAAACCTGAAATTAAAATGGGGCTACGAAAAACTAAATGCAATATCTTCTAGTTTTCAGTCTCCAACTGGTGAAAAATTAATGGCTTTGAATTTTGATAATTTAAATGCAACTTAGCTCTTCAATATTCGTACGCTATAAATGCTGCAGGGATTCAATAAAAAACATCTAGTTTAAAACAAACGCTCTTTTCTATAATTCAAAGAACTAAAGCATATAAAAGTTAAGATCCCCTAAAATAATTCATGAAAATACAGTGGCTTACATTTGTTTTAGGCAGTTTTATTTACAAATATCAATTTCTAAATATTAGCGAAATCACTTCACTTTTCTTTCACATATGTTATTTATCACCTATTTTTAAACCTTTTGAAAAAAATTATTCAAGATATTTCCGGTTTTAAAAAAATATTCAAAGTATTTTTAAAACCAGCTCACATAGGTATTCGGACACTTTGAATAAACAGTTTATATTTTTAAGAAAAGCATAAAAATAATGGGACATTCAACATTTCATTAAATATAGTTTAACCCAAGTTACACTTTTCATAAACTTTAGCACGGGTTCAGTTAGTTTTTTCGGGTAAGAAAATTCCATTTTCTTCATTCCTGCATAAGAATTGCTTTTAGAAGCGTTTTCAAAGACGGATCATTTTTCCTTATGATTTTCTCCAATCCACTCCATACGTGTTCCACAAGATTTAAGTTCGAATAATATGAAGAAATTTTGACGACTTTATAACAATTGCATAATAACGGTAAGCAAACACTTAGAGCTGTATTTTTAGGATCGTTATTCTGATAGAACGTGAATATATTTTTGCATTCCAAGTTTCCTTGTCGACGATTTTAGGTTTCTATTAAGAATATTTATAACTTTATACTAATCCCTCTTATTTTCGATAAACACTAAATTTCTTACTTCGGAAGCAGTAAAACATTCCCAAACCTTTTCTGTAAACATAACTTTATTCGAATGTGATAAAACTTTGCTTATCATGGTTCTGCAAACGTCAGGCTTATTTTTCTTGTTTCCTTACTCAGAAGAATTTCCTTTTTGCAGATCACCCATTGCATCTATGCGCTAAATGACTTTTCTAAAAGCTTCAGGGTTAATTTTTTAGTCAAACCGTTCTTCCAAATATGCTGAATGTTTTGCAATATTAATTTTTAGCTGCTGTTTGATTGTTCGTAGAACAAAGAGATTCTTTAATGTTAGTTTCGAATGTGTTCCAGACTTCAACGCATTTTCAACAGTTCCTCACAATTTACATCATTTTATTGCACCAAAAGTAGTTAAACTTTTTACATTAAGGATTGCTTGGACATTTGGAATACTTTTAGCATCTTTAAAAAGCTAAATGATTAAATTTCTGACAGAATTGGTCATTAATGTGTAGTGTCTTGTCATGTTCATTTCAGCTATGTGAATGTAAATGTATTTTGCTAAAAAAATAAATATTTCCGAATGCAGACTAAAATTCATTTAAAACAAAATATTATTACAAAGAAAATTATCTACCGGTTTACTACCTTATATATCTAATACGATGACTTGAAGAAAGAAAGTTGCAACGAATTGACGACGGTTTTCTGCATTGTAACTTGAAGAGAATTTACTGCGTATTTAGAAAGATGGTACTCGAAGAACACAGATAACAATAAATTTCACACATAGTTTTATTTCTTGATAATGCATATCATCACTATGGGTGCACTATGCACGCCACAATTTTATACAACTTACATTTCTTAAACAATAGACGAAAATTGGAAAAGTAAACTCTGGGTGACGAGCGGCAGTGCGACGGAGCGGATTGAAAAGCCGAAGCAAGAAGGAAGAGAGGGAGCGATGCGACAGTTATCTTTTATACCATTCAGATCACATTACAGATTAATGTCCAAATGTTGGGTTCAGATTTCGTCGATAAGTGCGCAACAGAGTTTAGAAAAATTATTGCTGTTTTTTTTTAGAATGAAAACGGAAGTTGTTAAAAGGCTATTATTACTTTATTATTTGAAAGATAGATTAGATATTTTATATTTTATATATAATTTATTTATGAAACATTTCAATAAATAATTTAGGAGTGTCCAAATTAGTATATAAGTTATTGATTATGACTTTTTGAACAAATTATTTTATTATAAGGAATATTTTGATGATAGTTGTTTTACACAAGCAAGCTTAAAGCAAGCCTTATTTAAGCAAGATTTAAAATAGAGGGAAAATTATATGTTAGAAAAACATTTGAAGTGTATGTGTCAATATTTAGTACAAGAACTATACAAATAAATTTCAAAAATACAGGTCTCCGAAAACAAATGTGAGCTACTGTAGTTTAGTTCAATAATATGCGAATTTCGAAGAGTGTTAAAAATACTTTAACACTGCCAGTTACTCTTGCTAGGGGCGAAAGAAGCTTCAGCAAATTAAATATACACCACCCCGTCAGTCAAGTGGCCGGATACCTTTCATACTATATATGGACGCATATTTACCATTTTGCCTCAGGTGAAAAAATATCTAGGGACGACTCTGGTGAAATCTTCAAAATGATGTAAGAAATATAAAGATGTGATATATCGAAAGTATGGGAAAAGAGATGTCACAGCGATCGCTGAAGCACTTGCGAAAATAGAAGAAAAACAGTTTTGAAGGGGAAATTTCTCCCGGAAAAAAAATACAGTTTGGGAAGTGAAATTCTTT
This sequence comes from Stegodyphus mimosarum, assembly GCA_000611955.2. Classification (NCBI taxonomy): domain Eukaryota; kingdom Metazoa; phylum Arthropoda; class Arachnida; order Araneae; family Eresidae; genus Stegodyphus; species Stegodyphus mimosarum. The sequence goes on from KK121990.1 coordinate 337,678, forward strand.
CCAGTTTTGGAGGATTACTCAAATTCTATCATCTTCTGTAAGTGAATGTACATGAATTTGTATGGAGGAGAATTCGAAAGTAGAAGTACGTTTATACGAATTAAGAATTTCTGAAGTTTCTGGTAAATATCCCGAATGGAGTAATATTAAGTTACAATTCGAAAATATCATTTCGAAAAAAAGTCTGAATTAACAGAAGTTCAGAACCTCTAATTTTTAAAGGAAGTATTAATTCATGAAGCAAACAATATTGAAACTATTAATGAAGCTTCCGTTTCTCTGTTTAAAGCTCTTTAAGAATGCTAAATTGAAAGAAATCATAGATTGAGACGATATAAAGTTAATAATGGATTTAGGTAATTTCAATTTGAATAAAATTTATGTTTTTTCATATTTAAATTTATAACCGTTTCAAATTGGAGTACAGTTCAATGTACTTTCTTTTTTCTCCACCTGAAATTTTCATAGGTTAGATACATTTCATGAACTGTAAAATAGTGATTTAAATTGTTCATAAAATCATAAAAGTGAAATCATTATGCCTTATTCATTTTATTATACGATAATACACTGTAAAAGTTTTCTAATGTAATAAATAATAATGCATAATATAATAACTTCTCTTTTTAAATCTAGGTATCAAATGAATTTTCTCACGTGCCTCTTGTATTACCCGTTAAAAAGAATAGGGATGGCAAATTTGAGTTCCAAGTCAATTTGGAAGTGATTGAAAAGGTGATCGAAGAAAAAACATGCCATCTGGATCTGAGTAAAGCCCATATCTGCACTATTGACACTCTTTTCATTCGTGGGGAAAAGACCGTTACACCGTGAGTTACTGAAATATTTTTTCAACGTTTTTAATTAAATAGTTTCCTTTTTAAAAAAAATGAAATGTAAAAAAATAGGTAGATAAACATACACTTATAAGTATAAAGAAAATACTATTACCTAATTTTCTGACAAGCTGGTATATTTTAGTTGAATAGTACTGACTAGTAAGCCTTCGTTCTCTAACGAATCACATAATGCTTTAAATTAAAACGACCAACCAACGTACTTGTGTCCCAGCCAACGTTCAGGCCTTGTTTTTAGTCCCTTATGCTATGTCTCGAATAATTGTTGTCATGAGTTAATATTGATGTTAACTGTTGTCGAGCGCACGGACAGAACTAAACTTTTTTGACTGCTCTTATGTTCTTGTTACCCCGTCGAGCGAAAACTTTTATAACTTGAGTACGTTTGCAGTTATTTATGTTTTTTTAAATGTTTTTTGTAATCTCATCTGGTGTTCATGTTACAGTCATTATTTTAGTATTTCAAAATGCCCTCTCCCCCCAAAACAAAACCAGAAAAACCAAGGCATTTACAATAAAATGTGTTATTGAAGTACTTTTTTTCAGTGCTTATTTTTAACGAATAATAAAGTAATTATTATTTTTGGAGTACCACCAGCTGCAGCTAGCTACATGTCCACGACACACAATTCAGTCACTACTATAGCTATTGTCACCAAACTTTCTACAATTCTTTTGTGGGTCCTGAAAAAGGTCGACGTCCACTGAGTGGCAACAGTCTTGCAAGCTGGAGATGAAGATCTGCTTTAACGCGAAAATTGTTGCCACTGCTCGCTTTTCAAATTTTATTAACAAATCCTAGAGTTTGTTAATAAAAAATTTCGAAGTTTTACGATGAAATAAAAATAGCATCGTCAAACATTAAATACATTATTCCGATTCCGATTTCAAGAATTCATGGGAAGCCATTTCGGCTATTCCCATTTTCGTGTAACAGCCGAAATATTAATTAAAAACTATGAAAGCGCTCACTTTCGCACTCATTTTCCGAGTGGCAACAGTCTGTAGCGTTGGATATAAAAATGTTTATTTCGAAAAGTGTTACTACTGCTCGCTTTTCAAATGGTAAAGTTTGTTAATTAAAAATGTCTAAGTGTTACAAAATCCATACATATAAAGAATGTCTGTTTCGATGCTTGTTTGCTTGTTCGCATTATTGATTTATGATCAATTACGATGAATTTTTTTGCCACATTTAATCGACTAAAATAGAATATAGGTGAAATATTGGATGGAACTTGAGTTTTTATGACCATTTTATTGGAAAGGCGAAAATCATTAAAAACGGCGTGACATTGTTGCTGATATAATGAGAGAGAACTAGTTTACTTTTTTACCGAAATTTTTATATCGGTACCATATCGCATCAGACTGAAAAATGTATGACAATGAAGCTTATTTTTTACGTCGTTATTAAAGGATTACGGCGGTATCATTCTCTCCGTTGTTAGATACATTACCCTCAATCTAACTTAACTGACATGGGATACTTCCGTTAGTAATAACTAAAGTAGACATCAATTAAAGCGGACGACACATGCTTTAAAACTCATCCATCTCACAGTATCTTAAAATTAGCATCAAAACAGTTCATAAACTGCTAATCATAAAACCATTTCGTAATAATAAGGCTTATAACAGCCTATGAATTGTATTATTGGAATCTTAAAATTCGCACTTTTAAATACAGTGAGTCCCAAAATTGAGGGTACACTTAATGCTAACTTAATTTGTAGGCTATTAAGAATAGAAATTATTATGCAAATTTTCCTAGTTTTGTCCCATTAAAAAATATACATTTTGCTTCTTAACTACACAAAAAATAAGTTATAAAACTCCGTTAAAAAAATATTATATTACTTAAACGAAAATCTTCAACTTCTGAAAGTCACAAAATTGAGAGTACACTTCGTATATGACTGTGTAAAACTACCAGTAAAATTTAAAAAATAATTTGTACCTAAGATTTATACAAAAATACAACCTTTTAGTATCCAAATATTCCAAATTTGAGCTTACTACCTTTCTGTGTGACAAATATGGAGAATAGGAAAGAAATGACGACTGAGGAAAGAAAACTAATCTGTCTAATCAAGGCCAATCTTTGAGAAAAATAGGAGAAATACTTGGAAGAAGTGTAAATTGCATTAGAAAAAGCACTCAAAAATTTAGAAAGGATGGTACGCTGGAAAACCAAGCAGGGAGATGCAGGAAGAAAATTCTCAGTTCAGCAGCAGAGAGGAGAATTGTACACAAGGTAAGGATTGATTCTACAATAAATGCTCCAAAAATTACCGCAAGTACTTCGGAAACTGTGGGTAAATCTGTTTCTGCAGAAACAGTGCACAGAATCCTCAGAAGGGCTGGTTATAATGGCAGAAAAGCTCTCAAAAAGCCCTTCATTAGTAAAATAAATAGAGCTAAGAGATTAAAATTTGCTAAAGAGCACATTCTAAAACCTAAAGAGTTCTGGAATGAAATTATTTTCAGCGATGAGAGTAAATTTAATGTCTTTGGCAGTGACGGTCATCGTATGGTGTGGCGCAAGAACAATTCAGCTTTAGATCCAAGAAACACAATTCCAACTGTGAAGCATGGAGGTGGGTCAGTAATGGTTTGGGGCTGTATGGCATCATCGGGAGTTGGAAAGTTAGTGCTTATTGATGGAATAATGGATAAAATGGGTTATCTTAATATATTGAAAAATAATTTGAAGGACAGTGCTACTCAACTGGGACTAGGCTCAAAATTCACATTTCAACAGGATAATGATCCAAAGCATACACCCAATACTGTCAAAGAATGGCTGCTGTATAACTGCTAAAATCAGCTGAACACACCCCCTCAGTCTCTTGATTTGAAGGTGATCGAAAATTTATGGTCCCACCTTGAAAAAGAGGTCCGAAAACATCAGATCACAAGTAAAGAACATTTGAAGCATGTTCTAAAAGTGGCATGGGAAAACATTTCACCCGAAATTACGAAAAATCTTGTCGATTCGATGTCCCGTCGGCTGTCATCAAAGCCAATGGGTATGGTACAAAATAATAATGTGTTTTGTTTTTATAATTTATGTAATAAAACAATTATATGCATCCTCAATTTTGTGAGCTCAGATTTTTGACGATTTCTGTTGTACATTTTGTTTCTGTATTTCATGCATTTTTTTATGTCTATTCAATGAATAAATATTAAGATTAGGTATCTTTCTATATCCTCGTCTAAAGGTTTTGGTGACTTTTTTTATCTGACAGTTTTTCTTTTCATTCTAAACATGAATTCTGTCGGAGAATGGAGTGTACCCTCAATTTTGAGACTCACTGTATATAAAAATAACATCTTATCTATTTTCTAAAATAAAAGTTTTAAAATTGAAGATTCCACTTCATTTTTAAAATTGTTTCTACCCATTCCTTCAAAATAAATAATAATTAAATTGAATTACATTCCGATGACGTCAGAGATCACGTGACTTATGTATAACTAAGGTAAACAAATAAGATAGATGATATCAGAGATCACGTAATTTATGTGTAAGCTAATATAAACAAACAATGCCATTTTTCCTTTTCTTCTCTTGCGGAGTGTATCTCATTAAACATTTTGATATTTTCCAATTTTTTCAGACAACTGAAAATTAAAATTTTTGCGCTTTAAAGTTCGTAGTCTTAATTTACGGTATAGTTAATAATAAGCTGAATGAGCAGGAAATGCCGCTTTTTAATAATATAGTACTATTCCGCATTTTTAACAATTTTTATTTCTTCGTGCTTGTTTGCATGGCTTCTCAATCAAAATCTCGATGTGCTTTCGTTGCAATAAAAAGAAACTGAAAAATTAAATTTGAAAACACTTAATAAAAGACATAAGTGAAGAATCGACATAACGTGAGTAATTTTGCACTGCCATATTTTCGAAGGTTAAATAAAACTTTCCTTAGTTGCTACAATGAAAATGGCGAAAACAAAACCTGTGTCTGTTTGAGAACTACAGGCAGAGTTCCAGAATATTCTAGTAAATTGAAAGAAAATGAAGCCATAGACGCCATCCATACTCTGCAATATGCCAATTCACGTTGCTTTAACGTTTGTGCTTTCGTTTGTATTCGATGACCTCATATTATTATGATACAGTTAATATGTTTAGAAATGGAGATAATGGCCTGCCAATGGGCCATCGGCATCTCTTTTTATGCTAAAATAAACTTATAACATTAATAGAACAGCCGATTTGATCAGAAATATAACTACACGATTGAAGTATATAACTGCACGATTGAAGTAAATGCATTATTTTGCCATATAATTTTCATGGAAATGTTGAATGACATATCATACCTGAGACTTCCTATTTTTCCTTTCAAATAAGAATCATGTTCCTATGTTTATGTCATCAGCTAACATGACTATGAGTATGGAGAAACAAGTTATAGTTTCAGCATGGGCTCCGGCATACCAGAATCATCAGAAGATCAGATTGGTGAGAAATAATATTATTTCCTTTGGTTATAGAAAACTGAAGAAAACAATTTATTTCAATGGGAAAGATCCAGAAACGGAAACTTTGTGGAATGAGTCGCAATAACACCGAAGCAGGAGCAACGGTGACCGGTTTGAGGCTACAAATGAGATCTCTTCGATAGTGTTATTTACACAGTCCAGTCACATTAATGCGACCACCACGTACTTTCCATGTCAGAGTTAAATAACCAATCACAGAAGGCAGGTGGCAGCACAGTGCAGTTGAGCGTATATAAAGGGTGTGTGAGGCTTCGGAAAACATTTCAATCGTTGGCGTAATGCAGAAACGAAGCGATTTATCCGACTTCCAAAAGGGCATGATCATTGGCTTTCGGGCCAAGGGTGGAAGCATTTCCGAAACGGCTGAGTTTGTGAACTGTTCGCGTGCCGCCGTGGTAAAAGTGTACCGTGCATGGCAAAATGGGACTGTCCAAAATCAGCGACGTGGCAAATGTGGTGCACCACGGGCCATAGATGACAGAGGCGAACGACGGTTGCGGAGATGCGTTCGGGCAGATAGACGGGCTACCGTTGAGCAACTGACCACCAAAATGAACCAAGGGGCTACCAAAAGTGTCTCCCAAAGTACTATTCAGCGAACATTGCTGCGTCTGGGCCTCCGAAGCAGACGCCTGGTTCGTGCACCTATGCTGACTGCTGTTCATCGACGGCGAAGGCTAGAATTTGCACGCCAGTACAGCAGCTGGACGTCCACTGAGTGGCGACAGGTTGCGTTTTCGGATGAATCGCGTTTTATGCTCCATCGGACAGATGGACGTTGGCGTATAAGGCGTGAAACCTCTGAAAGGAACCACCCTGCAACCATTGCCGGAACGGTCCAAGCTGGAGGCGGGAGCATTATGGTCTGGGGAATGTTTTCCTGGCATTCTCTAGGTTCACTGATCATTGTGGAAGGCACAATGGATCAATACAAGTACGCATCTGTCCTTGCGGACCATGTTCACCCCTACATGCGCATTGTTTTTCCTCAGGATGATGGCATCTTCCAGCAGGACAATGCGAGGTGCCACACAGCTGCCAGTGTACGTGCGTGGTTCGAAGAGCACCAGGATGAGTTTACCGTCCTCCCCTGGCCAGCAAACTCACCTGACTTAAACCCAATCGAGCATCTGTGGGACCATCTCGATCGAGTTGTTCGCGCCATGGATCCTCAACCGCGTAATCTAGCGCAGCTGGCCACGGCATTAGAGTCGGCATGGCTCAACATCCCAGAGAACACCTTCAGGGACTTATGTGACTCTCTTCCTGCACGTCTCGCAGCAGTCCGCTCTGCGAAAGGTGGTTATTCTGGCTTTTGACAGATGGTCACATTAATGTGACTGGACTGTGTAGTTTGAATACCTCATTCACAAACGGCACTATCCCATTTCCTTAGCCATAACATAGCTATCATATGATGCAATCAAACATATAGTTAAGTTTCTGATTCACTGTCTGTGTTTTCAATATTTCGGTTTTTCCTGGAGCTTTACATTCTCTAACAGCAAACGTAATTCTATCTTAATAAATATTCACATGGTTTTAATTTTTTTCTAAAAAAATGTATATGTTATCGTAAATCGTAGTAGTTATCGTAATCGTTATCTATTCTGATTAGCAATACACAGATCTGGATTAGGAATAATAGTATTTATTTAAAGTATATTTCATTTAAATTAATTAGATTGATATATATATATACCGCAATGAGTTCTGAATAGGAGTTTCAGTAAAAGGAGATTAATTTTTATAATTTTATAATTTTGTATATTTTTCCTTTTCGCATTTTTATTTTTCGACTTTGTTGTACTAATGAATTCTTATATCTTACTCTTATATTCTGTTGATATGTTTAGATACTATGTTAAACCTTCTTTACACGGTTGCAATTTTTAATATGGTTGAGGATTTGCCTTTCTTTGATTCCAATTTAATTTTAACTTAAGATACTTTAAGATTATATATATATATGTATGTTGTATCACACAAGTTATTCGAAAAAAGTGGTTAAATGCTTATTTCCATAAATATTGTCGTCACCAAATTTAATTCAATTACATAAATATTTTTCCAATAAAACAATGAATAGAATGCATCAACGTTTATGAAGTTTGTCAAATTAAGGTGAATTTTATGAAATCAGTTATATCACTGGCAGAGTTCTGAAACCACAAAATATGACTTTAACATAACCGTAGTACAGTAAAATGTTTAATTAGACCAGCGTTTTTGTAACTGAGATACAAAAACTTCATTACATTTATGAGCACAGTGTTTGAATAACGTCGAATTTAGATCAGTAACAGGCACTGAAAAGTGATGCAATTTACAAAATTTGTTCCTGTACATCTCCGTGAAATTGTCACGCAAAGGTATGGAACTTTTATATAACTTCTCGAAGCATGCTGGATATTTCGTTAAGCAAGGATACCTTTAAATTTAGATTCGATGTGTCTAGAATTTTTCTACTTTGAAAAACAGTTTTTTTTAAATCCCTCATTTTGAGATAGTTTATGAATAGAAAAATTACATGGTTAGTATCAATACCTAAAGAAATGAAGCCACATTAAAATGTACTCTTGAAACTGATTATTTACGGGTCGTTTGAATGATAAATATAAGACCTTATTTTTCGTAAAATGGCAAAATTTGCCGATTTTCTTGATTGATAATTGACATGGTAGCTTAACATAACGCAATATAACGGCTCCAAAAATATGAAAGATTCTACTTAAAATGTTTCTAGGCTCTTAAAATTTAGAAACAAAAGAACTGAAAAAGGGAAACTTAAGAAAATAAAACTGCATGACCTTCATTCTAGGGACTTTCAACGTGTAACCAATTAAAAGCACTTTTGCGTAGAATGTAAAAATACAAAACATTTATATATGTGAGTTACAAAAGTGCCTTAATGCCAAATAAATTCTCGGGAGCCAGGCCTAGGAATGCAGTCTTTGAGGGTCCTAAATACTGGTGCCCGGTATCTCGGTAAATTCTAAAAATTTTGATATCCGTAAATTTTGCTGCTCGGTGCTTCTCTGAAAATTTTGCATTTACTAACATCTACTGCCCCATATGTCTCCTAGATTCTAAAAATATTGCAAACACTAAATTTTACTATTCGGTGCTTCTCTAAATTCTGAAAATTTTGCATTCTCTAAATTTTGTTGCTCTGTATTTTTCTAAAACTTTTGCTGCCTATAAGTTTTGTCATCCAGTGCGACAACACTTGTTACCCTAGCTCTGGCATCACTCCTGACTTCTCTGACATCAGCTAAACTGATGATGGCTGCTATTTTTTGATTTATGCAGATTGTCTAGCGTTACTGGACAATTTGGGATTAGTAACAACAACAACAAACTGAAGAAAGTCGGATTTATAGTGTTTGGCGTTAAATCTAAAAATACTTCCTTTATCATTATTTATTAATAAAAATGCTCTTAGCATAATTTCCTTCACATTGCTTATGCTTTGGAGTAATAAAGTGATTTTATTTCAGGACGGAAGACAAGGAGTTAGCTTTGCAATACTTTCCCAACGCAAGATTTCACGTAGTCAAAAATGCAGGTCACGCTGTACATTTGGATTGTCGACAAATATTTACTGATTTGCTTGTGAATTTCATAGGAAAATGAATGTAGTTCCGGAAACTATTTAAAAGCACTGAAATGTGGCAATAATTTCATACAGTTTATCTTCTTAAATGTGAAATTTTGTTCCTTCATACAAAACAAAATATTCCGAAGAGATAGTTCACAATAAAAATGTAGACAAAAATTGTGTATGAAAGTAAATTAAAAGCTCGGCCACGTAAAAATGTTTCTTTCAGTTTCAATTTATGATGAAAAGAACTTTTTCAGTAACTACAGGAAAATTGTCACAAAATTATGAAAATTCGTTAAAAAACAAAGAAGAACATTTTCTAACTTTATATCATTTGCTTAGATCTTAAGTTCAAGCGTTTGGGAAAATATTCTCTTTTTGTTATTCTTGATGATATACAAATAAATTTATTTAATGGATCTTTAAAATATCTTGTGCTTTAGGTAATTATGATTTTCATTAAGTGATGAAATTCTTTAAATCATTGTTTGCAACATATTTTAACATTAAATTCTCAAAACATTCTTAAAATTAATTAAAAACGCACTTACACAAATAAGCGATATGGCCGCCTTCTTTTTTAATGAACAATTCAATTGAACGACAGCAAAAGTTATCTTGAAAAACTTAAAAAAAATTAGGTTAGGTCTTGAAAGGTTCGAACAAAGAAAACGAGTAAATTTGAGTTTTCGATTCCAGAATTTTTTTTCCAGGACTGTGAGATTTAAATGACCCATTTGTAACTTAAATCTTAAAAGAAAATTTGATTTGTTTATATATAGTTGTTCAGTTGCTTTCAAATGTATGTTATAACGCAAAAGACAAGTAACACACAAACATAATATTGGTAAACTTTATTCTCTATAACAGAGCAAAGCAAGGCTATCACAGTCATCGCAGTGAAGACATCCTCCAGTTACATTGTTTGATCATATTAATGATTGTGCTGTTTTGCCACACATAATAAAAGGCAACTCGTGTTTATGACATGACTATCAACGACTCTTCGTGGGGGAAAAATGCGCAGTTTTTGATCGCCATATCTCTAATTTAGGAATTTATGTTCTGCAATAAGAACCGATATTTACAAACAAAATGCAATTGGTAATATTGCGTTGATTAATAGCTTTAAGACCAATTATGATGTATTCCTAATAAGTAAAAAATTTCTAATCTTTACAACATAAGAGTTTATAAGTAAACAAACATATTTATATTTTATATATATTTTAATATTAGCTTATTATGAGAAATTATAGCCCATTAATAATCATTATTCTATTATATATTTTATTAGTTATTTTCATTATAAGAAATAACTTTTGCAGTTACTTCTTTATATTTTAGGAATTATTGTTTTATATTTTAGTTCAAGGGTTCTCAACCGATAGGAAATTCTTAAAATTATGCGACCAAAAGCAATTTAAAAATATTAAATCAGACATACGTAAATGCAGCGAAATCAATAGAAGCATTTACTTATTTCTAGTTTTTAAATTAATAATGATTTATATATCAATACAAAAGTAATAAATGCTTAATTAAATACCATAAATTTTAAAGTTTAAAAACTTATTTATACCATATCTTTATAGTATGTTATATTTCATATTTCAGTTTTACCTGTTACATAGAGTGAATTTCTTAAACAATAATAATAATACTTTTAAGGGAGGAATGATATGCTATTATGTGGAGAGGATGAGGGAAATGTAGCGATAAAAGTTTACAGCTCCTGTATTTGTTATATAAGCCTGTATAAGTTCTTGTATTGTGTTTCTTCTGGGAGATAATTTTTAATAAGAACTTTCTATTATACCTGCTCTGGCTATATATGCATTATGACATTTTTGATAAAATGTACAAGTAATTACTTCAATAAGTGTTGAATTGAAAAGCTGAGCGTTAAAAATCGAAAAGTGTTAAACTGATAAGTGTTAAATTACCTTGAAAGTTATTTAATGTCTCATATTTCTGTTAATATTTTTACTTCGTTACAAATGTGTAAATGCTTTAAAATTACATTCTTAGACATCAACAAAACGCATGAAACATTTGGAAGAAAGTCTTTATAGGTTTCTTAAGAAAGTAAAAAGTCTATCCGAAAGATTTATAGAATATCTTAAATATATATAGTTTTCCAATATTGCATCAGAATCTTTAAGAAACTTTAACTGGATTGAAATTTAACTAATACAATTGAGGACAAAATTCTAGAAATTTTATCATCAATGCAGAGATTAAAACATTGCATATATTATTGGAACTATAATTACTTAAGAAATAATAAAATCTAAATGTTTCATCATATGATGAACTAAGATATTCCAAACGTTAATCGAAGTTTTGGATTAATGCTTGAAAATTCATGTTTTTTTAAAGTAAAAAATTAAACGGAATTTAGGTTTTATGGCACGAAGGGCTTATGCAAAATATTAGCCTAAAATGCAGAAGGAAGTTTTGCAATTCAATTATGGGTTTTCAGCCAGTTTATGTATTACATCCCTTTTCTCTCAAACTGTTTACAAAATAAAATAATTTAGCATCTATCAACAAAAGCTGCATATGTTTTAATTTCAAAACTTGATTATTTTTATTTTGGCTTATAAGGGATAGTATTCATATATATTTTTATATATGCAGGTAAATCAAATTTAGATATAAAAAACAAGAATTTGATTTGTAAGTTTTGCACACCAGATTTTCTTAGTAACGTTTTTTTGCTGTGTTCTCGGTTACTAAATATGTTTTTTTGTATACGAAAAAGGAACATATCCTAAATAACATTTGAAAGTACTGATGCATTTTTAAATGCATCAGTATTTCTGTTTTTAACTGACCGTAGTTGCAATGCACAATTAACTTGCATTATACTAAACTTGAAGAAATCCTAGACACGAATTATTAAGACATCGAATAATTGAAAGATAATTTTATGAAATCAAAAACTGTACATTTTTCAGGAACGTTGTTCATATTTGCGGTCAAAAGGTGTATTCTATGCTGATACAAACATTTGCTAGCATTATATTTACATAAAATAATTTATAAATTTTCTATAACGATTTGTCATTTCATAAAATATAACAGTGATAATTGTTTTCGTATCTCTATTTACAATCTGTTTGTAATAGTTTTTAAGAAAGCATCATCAAAAGTTTCAGTTCTTATCAAACATCTATATATGAAGACATAGAAATAATGGAACACACACATATACAGATTAGTTGAATTTCACAACATTGCATGGACGGTATGCTTCAAGAATGCCTCTAAAGTATTTGAAAAGAATGTTATAGTGAAGTGAGTAATAAGATCTGCCAACACATTCACGCATACGCTATTTCTACTCAAATTACAACACATGAAAATTACTTTTTTATAGAACTTACATCATTAAAATGAATTTCATTATGAAGCTGCATACTGTTTGATGTCTTAGGCACAGAAAAATAGTGGAAATACATCTTTGCTAAAATATCACCGGTTTTCTTTTCATAGAACCGTCCATTAATGAAATTGTCTACTCAGTTTCTGTTCATTAACTTTGTTTCCACACAAAAAAAAAGATTAGCTAAATTTGGGATATTTACTAACATAGTAATCTAATCGAATAAAATTTTAATTAAAAAATACCCATTTCAATTTTGATGTTTCAAGACTCATATATAATACTCCTTCTGAAATAGATCTTACTTTAAAATTCAGATTTAATTAATAAAAACTAATAACGAAAATGAATGTATAAAAATTAATTCAGAATAATTAAGAACATTCCAGCAGTGCCTAATATTTTTCATAGGAAAAACATTTGTCACCTTAAAATTTCCTTAATTTCAGTTAAAAATTCTAATTTGAATTTAAAACAAATCTTAATTATACAGCAGCAATTTTCAACTATTAAACACACCATATTTATATTAGATTACAGAGTGTATAAATGTTTTCATTTTTTCTATTCGAACAGGATATATACTCAAGGTATGAGTAACAATAAAAGCAATAAAAAATGAATAATGTTTTAGATTAATTTGTACAGTAATTTTAATGCTTAATAAGATTCAAATTAGACTATTCAAGTACAACGCTCTGCATTCAGCTTTGCTGCAGGTTACTATAGATATGGCAACTTAAAAATGGTAGAGCACAGGCTCTAACTCGAATTTAAAACCATTCTTCACAGTGGTAATCAAAAGGAGGAGTCAAAATGTAACTTAATAAAAATTAATGCGATATATTAAAAGATTGTGCATCACTTATGTTATCCTTACACAGTTAACAGCGTGTACAGATTCACCAATCTATTGGGAATAAAACAGCATTAAAGATAGCGCCTGCTTGGGAACGTGCACGAAGAAGGACGAACAGTTACGCGATGCTACGTACTTAAGATGAAAAAACTACCAAGCATTTATTGGTGGACGAAGAAGCGATTTAGGAACTCCTTTGTACCTAAATCGCTTCTTTATTAGGTTTCTAAATATAATCTTCAAAGAGCATTCTTTAGTAAGAAGTACATTTGCAACCAATCAGAGAATACTTTTTCTTGTGGTATCTAAATGTTAATAAACTCATGACACAGCCGACTTAAATGTGATTAAAGCTATTTAAAAATGCTGAAGAATCGTATCTATGCGTGTTCTCCGAAATTATTGAGGCTACGTTTTGGCTCCTCCTTATTAATATGACTTACGAAACGCAATAGGTTACCTTCCATTTGTTTGTTTTAACTTGCACCTTACGCCAGTATCATCCAGATGTCAGGTGATTTAACTTGTACAGAGTATATAATTTCATGACCGATGACTTAGTCTTTTTCAGTATACATTGTTTCGGAACTGTTGTGGCCAACAACGGAATCTCTAAAAATGATGAAGAATGATTGAAGTATAAAAATGGATGAAAAAGTATGAATATACAAACAAGGAATAACTTTCATTATCCAATGAATTAGATTCGTAAAACATCTAAATTTGGAGATTGTCTTTCAAACTGATGAAAGTCTGCCAAACAATGCCTTAGAAGAGTTTTGCACTAGAGTTCCCTTTATAGTGCGCACTTCTTAAATATTAACATCAGGAACTTAAGTGCGTATCAGCTGTCGAATTCCTTTGAAGGTCAGTTACTTGCTGAAATTACTTTTATCGCCATAACCTGAATAATTTTCCTTTAGATGCTTGCCTCTTCGTTGGGGGAGGTTCAGTGTTTTCAGATTGAGATTTTTGCTTTTTATCTTCTTGTTCTTGAGTTTTCAACTTTTTCATCACTTGTTTGTCTAGCAGTGTCTCCATATCCAGCTACAAAGAAACAGACAAATGGATTTATATCAGTAAGAACAATTAATTACAGATTAACAATAAGGATTCCTATTTTTAGAAAAGCAGTTTTTAGCCCAAAGGAACAATTTGTCCAGTAGGACTATTAATTTCTTTTTGGCATTTTGCACCTGGAAGCCTGAATTGGAATTTGTTTTATTGTCTATTTCATATTTTGTAAAACGTTAAAGGCGCACGAGACTGTCTATCAGAAATTCTAAAGATATGCTTTTTTTATAATTTTAGTCCAAAGAGACATTAGCCTAAATTCTCTCGAAATGTGTGCAAAGAAACACTCTTTTGGGAGTAATATAAAATCTGAATACTTTCAGATTTTTCCTTTTTATTGAAGGTATTTGTTTTCCGTTAGTAGAAAAAAATAGGGTTTACTAAAGGATCACAAACTCGTTGCAGTTTCAAAGGCAATGAGGTAGGTACGTTCCATGAGATATATTATATCTCACATAGTTTTTTTCTCAATCAGTTTCGTAGAATCTTAGCAGAGCATTGTATTTCTAACGTTTGGGAAAGTTACCGAATTTGGAAACACAGAGATTCGGATAATTGGACAGATAAATTGAAATGTAACCCAAATCAGGAACATCTATCATCGAGAACCTCCCAAAACGGTAAATTTTTATCTTCCATCCTATTAAAGTAGGCAATTGTCATTTAAAAAATTAAGAGTTTAGTGAAAAATATTTCTTAATTATCGGAAGAAAATTCTTGAAAATTTTGTTCATTTCAAAGAAGCTATTTCTTACCATGGGGCCGTATTGTAAATCATTTTTAAGCCTACAGGATAAGCTTTATGTCAAACAGCATGAGGTTGCTTCCGTGTTTCAAATACATGTATTTCATAATTGATTTTCTAGCATTTAAAGGTTTTAACTTTTGACGGGCCTGAATTATTATTCTATTATTCATTATCAATTTCCTAAATTCCTTGTTCAACTTAAAAGCATGTGTCGCCATCGATACAATTTGATATCCAGAATTATTTGCGTCGACTTTTAACTATTGTATTTCTCAGTTTTCATTTACATTCCTTCTAGTCTTCTTCATACTATTTATTTTGCATGTTGGATAGCTGATTGTTAAATTTCATTATCACTATTTAAATTATACCAAAAGCATTTTGATTTTTTGATTTGGGGAGTATGAACACTGAAACTGGAGAGTTCGAAAAACTGGGCATTTGGATAGTTGGAATTCGGGTAATCGGTCTTTTGTTGCTAATGCAAATATTACGAATGAAATGATAAATTCAGAAGTCTGTGACATAGTAATGTTACAGTTTCTCATTAGGTGACAATTTGTATTTTAAAAACCAAAACTGCATTTGTAACATCCAAATAACGACTTGGAAAAACTTTGCTTCAAGCCTGATTGCAAAACCTCAGTGCTTAACTAATTATGATACATAATTCGTAAAATTTATTAGTTATAATAGAAACTTTTGCGATGCATTTAAAAAATTTGGCATCTTTAAGATGGCCGAATGTTTTACTATGTACAATAATGTCCTCATTCACTACCATACTAAGTATATTGCTTACTTCGATTAGGTAACATAATATGTTTCAAACTGCTCAGCTGAACGGAAACATAGTTTTAGTTATAGAAATTTAAATTAAAAAAATCATGTACATTCTGAATATTTTACAAACATTGCTCTGAAAATTACGTCGCTATTATTTGATTCAAGGAAAGGTTGCCATTTAAGAGAGATTTTATTTCTACCACCAGTTTTGTTGTCTCATTATCCAATATATATATGTATATTGGATATATATATATATATATATATATATATACTTTGTGCT
>KK121990.1:353826-397890 GCA_000611955.2 Stegodyphus mimosarum
TCTAACTGCATTAATATACGTTTTTGAAACGTGTTGATAATTTAAATAAAAATGTTCGAATTGTCATCTAAGATTCTGAATATTAGTTCTAAAAATATAAGCACGGAATGCAATTTAAAATTAACTAAAACATTTTTTAAAACATATGCAACGAATTTTGCAGCATACACGTTTTACTTAATTAATGCATTCAAATTTAATTTACTTCACACACATTTCAAAATGAATTAAAAATTGCTTTACAACAGAATCAGTTTAAAAACTATATTTTTCTATCCAGATTCAAAATATACGAAATAACTTTTGTTAAATGCAAATTTCCTTTCAGCGAGAAACTAGCTAAAATGCTAGATAACCTTAAAATCGAAGATTTGTAGAGAAAAAAAAACTTTATTTTAATAATCATTATTCAGATTAGTAAGTGCACTTATATTGTGGTAACTTTATGAAGTGTTAAATTTTCTGACTAAACATTACATCATTGCCTAAAGTTAATGAAGATTGATGGTATTAAGAAATCTTTAAAGGTGGTTGATTTCCGAGAACTTGTAATTTGCTTTTCAGAGAATAATGCCTCACCTTCCATTGCTCTAGCTGTTGAGACAGTTCTACTTTTTGTTGCACAGCTTCCATGAGTTGGCTATTAATATGCATGACATCGATTCTGGTCCTAGCCAATTCTATTTCGACGGCATTTTTCCTAGAAAGGGAATAAAATGTATATTAACCAACATATTTTGAAAAGAAATGAAACTGAACAAAAAGCACTACATTCATATTGATTCTTTAACTTAACTAATTTCTCCCTTTAATTATGAAATTGTATTGTCCATAAATCTTTCAACAAGAAACATACCAATTATGAGACATAAATTCCGTCGGCATTAGAATTATTGTGTATTGTGTAATTTTATATTATGTTATTGAAATATACATAATACTGACATTTAAACAAGTTAAAACATACATAGTAACACCACGCGATCTTAGCTATTAAGTAAATATTCTATTTTATTAAATTACAATCTACACATAACATAAATTTTTGTTTCTGGTAATTATGAATAATTTAGAAAATATATTTTAATGTGGGAAAAAGTTAGAAAGTAAGTATTGAAAACTATATTCAGTATACTAAAAAATTTAGTTTAATAAAATTATTGTTTAATTTTTAACTAAAATGACCAGACGCTGTATACTTACCTCTTTTTAAGCATGAATTCGAACCAAAAAATACTAAATTTATTTTTAAAGTTTGCAAATTTTCGCAGTTAAAAAATGCAGTTAAAATAAAATTACTATTTGTCAATTTAAAATTTGAAACATTATGTATTTTAAAATTCATATGTATCCCGTATGAGCTATTCACTGATGCCCTGATACATAAATGGAACACTTTTACATAAATGAAAATTTTTATACTAGTGTTTCGTAATTAGTTAACCTACGTGTACAAATAATACATTTTATAAAATGTAATTTAGTTTACTTTCTTAAGAAAATATCTATTTTCTGGAAATATGCATGAACAGCATAAAAATAACATTAGGGTTTCCACATCATAAATCAATTTAAAAGATGTTAATTAGATAAGAAGATTCATTCCTCTTTACCTTGCCACAGCTTGGTCTCTGACTTCCCATGCTTTTTTGACAACTTGATCTTTGGCGAGGGAGCTGTTTTCGACGTCGTCTTTCAGTTGATCTCGACTTTCTCTAAGAGCAGTCAACTCAGTCTCTTGAAGAGTTAACTAAAAGATTAATACAGCCGTGAATGCTTCTCTTAAATTTATTAGTATTAAATTATAGTATGTTTAAAAGACTCAGATAAATAAAAAGCTATGTGTTTTATTCCCAGGACTTAAGTTAAAGTAATGCGCTCAGTGTTATTAACATCATTGTAATAACAGGGTGTTTATAAAGTCCCGGACCCATTTTGATGTTTAATAACTCATAAAATAATAAAGATAGATTAAAATTAATAACATAAATGGTTAGATAGACTCAAAAAGTTTCATGTCCCTTGTCAATGAACTTCCACGTGTAGCCCCTTCTTCGCACGAAGAATATCAAGTCGATATTCAATTTCACGCCAGGTGCCGGCAAGCATGTTGGCATCCACAGAGGCTATTGCGGTTGTCATTCTGGCTTTTAGGTCATCAATGTTCGACACTCTCCTCCTGTAAACGTTGGCCTTTACAAATCCCCAAAGGAAAAAGTCCAGCGGCGTTATATCAGGTGATCTGGGTGGCCAAGGAATTGGACCTCCTCTCCCAATTCATCTTCCGGTAAAATGGTCATTCAAAGAACTACGAAGAATGGTACCCCAACGAGGTGGTGCACCATCTTGTTGCAAAGAGACATGCGGCTGAAGCTCTTCTAGTTGTGGAAATACGAAGTTTTCCAACATGTCTAAGTATACGACTGATGAGACCGTCTTTTCTGTAAAAAAGAAAGGCCCAATGACTCGGTCGTGCATTAGTCCACACCACACATTAACTTTTGGAGAATCCTTTGTGCCTCACGGTATTCATGGAGGTTTTCAGATTCCCATATGCGTAATAGTTGCCAAAAACAAAAGAGAGAAAAATGCAATTAATGAGCAGACGGTATTTAGAAAAGTACAGATATTTAGACTGGAAAATGAAATTATCTGAAATTAACCACACGCGCAGACGATATTTACAAAAGTAAAAATATTCAAACCTGAAAAGGAAAATATATATAATTTACTCCATTAATAAATGCCATAAGTTTGTTCATATCTTTTATGAATTATTAAACATCAAAATGGGTCCCGGACTTTATAAACACCCTTGTATTATTTATTTGAATAAGTTATAAACTTTTGTACGCTTTACAATGCCTCTTCATAGGAAGCAATTTACATAAGCATGAAAAAGAATTAAAATCTTCTTATCATTTCAAAGATCTACACTTACTACGTAAAAATTTACATAATGCGAAAGAATTTTTATTTATTAAATAAAAGGTCTGGAGAAGACAATATTTTGGATTTGAATTTTTATGCACCTGTAATGATATGACAGCTCTCAATTAAGTTAAAAGTAACATAAAAGCAACTTAAGTGCGTTTTGAAAGATAAGTTTGAAATAATTTCAGCTTATTATTGTAAAAGAATTTAAGATTGGTTTTTAAAATAGAAGTAGAATCGTGTAACAATAAGCAAAACACAAATTCTGTATACTTTCTGCTTAAGTAAATCTAAGACGAATGCATAAATTACCTAAGAGAAACATTTAAAAGATTCATTTACAAAAAGAAAATGATATTAAGGTGTTGCAGCTTGTACTTTACAAGATAGTTTATTTTTAATGCGGAAATGATATAATCATAGGAAGGTTCGATACACAGTACAAGTATTTAAGACAGTCATTTATCAATTACGTAAATGGTATAATTATTTAATAAATAAATAACGTCACAGAAAGCCAATATTCTACTTGAAAATAATTATGAAATCGATTCATTAGAATCAAAATGCATATATTAAATATTCGATTATGGATTGTGTTGACTATGGATTTTTAAAATACTATTAAAGCTTCGAAATTAATTACTAAAAATGTTAAATTTATGTCAGTTTTAAAACGACAAGCACAATATTAGAGTTATGAATTCAGAGATAAATGTAAGATCTTTTCTAATTTTTAAATACTTATATTTAGTTTAAAAATTCGGAGATAATTGTAGGATCTTATATCACGGGCACTGGCAATGGCTTCTCTGTTACGATCAATTAGTATTTTATATGTACCTTAAAAGCAACTATGCATCTTTCACGAACTAAAAATGTGCTTACTTTGGCAGTGAGTTGAGATATTTCTTCTGTCTTTCTCTTTATTTCTTCATTTTTCTCAACGAGTTCCTTTTGTACTTTCTCCAAGGTTTCTCGATCTTCTGCTATACTTTGGCAAGAAAGACACATCTAAAAGAGATGATATTTTATTTTAGATTAAAATATAATTTCTCATACACATTTCAAAAATCATAGTTGAAGATTAAAAAAAAGAATGAATTCCAATTAAAATACAAAGCAGAACTTTATTTATTACGAAAAATATGTTTTTCTTTAACACCTTCCTCGGGAAATAAGAAATTCCCGACAAGCGGTAACGGTAAATTCAATGAAGAATTTCAGAAACATTAAATTAGATTACATCATTAGGAATATTAAGTCCTTGTAAATTTTAGTTTCATAGTTTCTAAAATTCTTGAACATTTGGGCTTTCAAACAAATTTTAGCGTTCATATTATTTGTTTCTTCATATTTATGCTTAATTTGCAATGCAGAAAGTTACGGCATTTTGTGGCAGTGTAATTTTAGCCATGTTATTTTAAACGCAAACCAGTAGTCGCAAGCACTTAGTAATTTATTAATAAGCATTACATACCCTTTTATAAAGTAATTTTAATATTTAAAAAAATAATGCTACCAAAACCAAGAAAACTAGTCAATCAGTACGTTGCCTATTTTTCAAATAATTGTATTCTGAAATAATAAAGATGCGGATTAATATTTTTCATCACAATTTTAGTGTCACTCAAAATTAGGATAAAAAAAGAACCGGATAAGTTATCTTTAAAAATACAGATGATAAAAAACACCATCCTATAATATAGCACTATAATAAGGCACTCAACATCCAAAAGATTTGTCACGTGATTCTGAAAGAAAATATTTTGACAAATAGATTCGTGAAAAATCTATTAATAATATTTCAGCACATTTTACATAAAATAATTCCTCAAAGTTCTTAAAACAGTCTTCAAGTATAAACTCCATTACCATCGTAAAAATTAAAGATAACCTGCAGATGTTTTTGCAAACATTTTCGGCTGACGAAAATGTAAAAGCATGTTTACATTAGATAGAATGGAGATTTATTTGCCAAATTACGATAGAAAAAGAAAATGTTTTTTAAAAAATATATAGAAATATAAACTTTTCAACAGGAGTTCGAAGAAACAATCACAATTTTTCGAAGAACTTTTTTCATGCTTCTTAACAAGCCTATGTCTTACAGCCCTGATATACTTCTTAAAATATTCTTGCATTGCATGATAAAGATTAAAAAAAAAAGAGAGAGACATCATTAATCTTCGAAAGTACAGCATTGTCAAAAATTAATATTTTTATAAATATAATTAAAGAAACATAAATAATTTTATTATTGTATTTATCTGCACATTCGTTAAATATTCTGAAGCTTTTCAATGGAATTTTTCATTTTTGACCTCTTCGAAAGTGCCGTAAAATGATGCTTGATTATTTTTCAGAGTGCTTGCAAATGTGACGCAATTTTATAAACTTGACTCGAACGTTTTAAGAAAATGTTTATAGGCATAACATTCTGTAGCTAGTTATAGATAAAAATCGGCGTTTTCAAACAGACCATGTTAAAAATCACTGCTACTGTTTAAACTGAAACCACATTACTATTCGAATCTTTATTGCAGTCTTCTGTCTTCATCCTTTTGCATGTTCATTTAATTGCTTTGAAGCAAATGGGACAACTGGTACAAGGACAGGAAATTTTGAAAAACATAAATGCAATAATATACAAACGAATGCTAAGGAAAGCAAAAGTCATATTGCCAATATTCAAGTATTAAAGTAGACAGTCAATCCGAAGATCATATATCATTTTGCAATTTAACTGAAAATTTATTGATTTAGTTATGAGACATTTAATTTTTGGACTAAAGCGTTTACTTTAAAACTTTCCTTGAATCAAAACTCAAAATGTTAATAGTTTTTTCTATCTTATTCACCGATTTCTGGTAATTACGCTTATTTACCAAAATAGTCCAAAAGTGGGCTTCTATACGTTACATCTTTATTTTAGTTATAAAGATATCCTATTACAAAATAACATCTGTTACAAGAATTTTTAAATTGTCTGAATAATTACACAGTTTTACTAAACAATGACATAAATTGATGAAGTAATAAAAGTTTGAATCTGTAATGATGGTCAGTTTCTGCTTCGAATAATGATATTATAAGTATGGTCTTACGGTTTCGTCCTGCGAGAGTAGAACTTCTTCAATGAGGTTTCCGAGTTCCTTAGTAATTGCAGTTAGCATTCCAAGTCGGATTTCACTGGCTTGTAACTCTTCCGGAGAGTGAGATATTCCACTGTCTGCTGAGGAATAATTATCCCTTCTTCGTCGAAGATCCTCGCAAAGCCTCCTTAGTTGCCGATAGATAGGAACGAGCTCTTCACGAAGCTAGAGAAGAACACAGATTAAATCGAAAATGTTAAGCAAAACTGAATAATTAATTTATGGTGCATAATCAAAAGTGTTTAAAATCGAACAGAAAATATGATTAATTGCTCTGTAGATAAACGCTATAACGTTCGTTATATTAAAAACTTCAATTTAATTAAAATTTAACAGCTTGCTTTGTGATAATTTTTAATTGCTTCACCAAATTACAAAATATCTAAGTCTTATGTCATATTAGAAATAAGATTCAATATTTGTCATAAATTCTTTTGGAATATTCTTAAAGCCAAATCTCTCAGAAACATTTATGACATTTGTTTTAAGTTTTACTAACAACAAAATTTAATTTAAACCTTATCCTGTCTTCCTTTTGGTTAACATCGCGTATATTTGTTCAGTTCAGGAAATGTAAAAATATGAACGGAATTTAAGTGTCCTGATTGGTGCTTGCAAAAGAGCTTTCTTTTGGGAGATTCTTTGCATCAGTAGAGAGGCATTTTAGTACATTTGTAAAGGAATTAACTAGTATCGTTTTGAGGTTACGTCAAGTCCCAGTGCCCTTGTAGGTAGTGAATGAACTCTTCTGCATTGGTTAGGCAAAGACAAGACCAAGTGTCTATTCATGATTTCCAAATTCCAATAGTGATACTATAAAAGGTACAATAGCCTGATTCTTACAAATCATTGCCGATAAGCAAGCAGTCGATCCTTTAGTTCATAATTCTGTCTTAAGTTGTAATCAACTAGGAGTGGTTAAATAAAAGTTTATTTGATTTTAATACATGGCTACCACGACTACCTACATTACAGTCAACAAGTTTGCAATCAACTTGGTGGGCAATAGTTTATCGATATTTAGGAAATAATTCCCAGTCAAATACTCTCATCAACCTACTTTCTGTATATAAACAATAAAAAATGGGTAAAATCATTTAACAGCATTAGTGTTAAATACAGATCTTGATAATTATTAAAAGAATCTTTGAAATCATCATCATGAAATTTGGTGCCGTGGTAGGTCGTGGTCAGATTGTTGATTTGACTGCCATAAATACGTTTAAGGTTTCAGGCACAATTTGTTGTAAATACCTACTTGGGTCTTTGCAAACGAAAATGAAACGTCATTCAGAAAGGTAAATAAATAACATTTTCAACATTTCATTGAAAAGTTAGATTCAAAATAAAATGTGCTCAAGAAAAGTTTTTTGCATATCTGGCTAAGAAATTCATAAATGACTATTAATTAAAATTCATAGTTAATTGGTACCTAACTAGAATTTCATAAAAACTGATAAGTTTAAATTTTTGCTGTCATATATTTTATATGAAGTATAAACTGCTATGTACTACCGAATGAAACAGAATATTACGGAATTAAGTTCAGATCAATACCTTCCATGTTTCTTCTGTGTCCATTGCAAGAGGTAGGTCTGAATCATCGCATTCTATCTCATCTTCAGGAAAATCTCCTTGGAATCCGATGGATGAACCGGGATGTGAAAGAAACTTAGGACGTCCACACTATGTGAAAATACAGTAATGAAAAACAGTGCAGAAAGAAATAACATAATTTTTAGTATTAAAAAAAGAACAATTCTATATATATTCTAGGTTAATAGATATGATGAAGGCACGATAACTTTAAACAAGACTAAAATTTATATGTGGCCTTATGTTATTGAAAAGAATGTTGTAAAAATTTCAAGAGTTAACTTAGTTTGGATGTTTTTTAAAAATCATGGTGTCAGGTCGTTATTTGAAGAAAATTCATATTATGTTCTATATCGAAATATTTCTAGATCAGACTGTCTCTTGAATTGCACAGAACTTTATGCTTGAAATTAACGCAAACTTAACAATGAATTTGGCTTTTTTAAAACAACTATAGATTTTTGTAGCTTAAAGTATTAACAAAGAACAGAGGATTTGAGATTAAGTACATTGCAAACAGGTTACATTTTATTAGCACAATCGCATTTAAGACATTGCAAAATGAAGTAATTTAGATAGCCACACATTAGATTTTATACTTTAAGCGTCAAAAAGCGTATTTTAAAACATTCGAATAAAGGCTTATAAGACATTTCACCCCCTTATTGGCATGCCTTCGTAGTGTAGTAGTAAGCACGCTCGACGCGTATTCGAAAAGTCCGTGGTTCGATTCCCGGCGAGGGCATTACTCATTTCTTCGATTTCCCTGCTTTCAAAAAAGTACCTAATGTCTCTACAGTGGCGCCCGAACTAAAAGGGTGGTGTATGATGATTCTTCATCACCCGGATTTGGCGACTGGGTTCCCTAATCCCTAGTCGTCCTTTAAAGGGCGAGTATATAAGGTATTTCTTCCGCCTTCTTGGCATGCCTTCGCGGTGTACTGGTTAGTACGCTCGGCGCGTATTCGAGAGTAGGAGCAAATCTGTAAACATGTTAATAGAGGCCCCGTTGTTAAGCTTTTATGAAAAGCTTTTGCTACCGATTCCTGTTCTCAGACAAAAATCTGGGAAACCATTTCGTCATAGGACATATAAGTCCATTAAGATCTTGAACTAACCATATTTTTCTGGAGTCTTTTAATCGAGTGAAAAAGAATCTCTTAGCGCATAAAAATTTTTTATTGCTTTTAAATTCCGAAAGATTAGTGGAAAGTTTAGTTTGTTTTTAATTTTCTTCGCAAATATATACAAATGACTATTGTTAAACGTGCAGAGTGAAAATTACAGTCTGACATATTGAATTAATTACTATCTATAACAGGAAATTAGGATAATGTGATGCAACACACTTAAGATTCTTTAACTTCAAGATGGCTTCCACTAATCAGACGAAATTTTTATATCTTTCGGTGAATCAAATGTGCAGGTAATTGCATGTTGTAGAACAAAATGGGCAAGTAACTTTACTGAAGTGCAAATATAGTTATGCATATTAGTGATTGCCTGACTTTTTCTGTAATACATTTTCCCTCTTTTTCTGATATTAATTGTTTCTGCTAGCATTACACCACAAGTGAAGTTACATAATACCGTCAAAATGGTTATATTAAAAGAAGGAACTCAAAACCGCAACTGATTTTAAAACTGTAAATAACTAAAATAGGTTTATTACTTAAATTGTTACCGAAGAGAATAATAACGTTTACACGTTAAATAATTTAAAATCCAAACTTGATTACCTGACTTGGAGATCGGAGTTCGTCTTCGACCGATGACTGAGAGGACATTTCGATTTCGTTGAAAAGTGATGGTTTGTCACCGTAAGTTGGAGTACTACAACGCCGAAGCATAATTTCTAGCTTGTTTTGCAGCTGACTATTTGTCTGTCGAAGCTCGTCGATATCTCTCTGTTGCATTCTCAACTGGTACAAAAAAATTGAAAATTCAATAAAATAGTTATTATGAATTCCTTAAAATATAAATATTTATATTGTTCCAATATTATAAAAAAAATTTGTATAAGAAACAGGGATTCGAGATGCGAATCTCATATTCCATAAATCTTGAAAAAGAACAGAATATCAAAAAATATTATTGCGCTTTATCGTCATTTAAATCTTTCGGTTCTTAATTTGAAATTAATTTTTTAAATAAAATTTAAATTAATTGTTTAAATAAAAATTTTAGAACGATCAGTTTTGTTGCAATTGAGCAAACACGTTCAATACACGAAAAGAACTCGATTTTTTTTTCAATTTTGATAACTTCGTATAAAACGGGGTTTCAGTTTTCAAATTGTTGCCACCAAATATTAGATCCCAGCATTATTTTTAAAGAAATTGAATAGTAAAAAATCTTCATGAATTTATGGATGTTTCTCGCATTGAGAAAAACAACGGTACCTAGAGACACCAAAATTTGAATAACGTAGTCCTCCATTCGAATATGGGCATCAAGTAGTTTTATCATCTATATTATATTTTGTAAAACTTTAACGAATTTTGGATTAACAAAAATCAACGATTTCAAAGCAAGCAATGGCAACTGCACGAAAAAAAAAACATTTTTATATCCAGGGTGCTAAACTGTGTATCAGAAAATTCTAAAGATGTGCTCTTCTTAAATATTTTATGATACTGCTGTTGAATTGAATTTTATGGTTTAAGTGCTAAGAGCATGATATTAAATAAATAAAGGTAACGCACAAACGTTAAAAAAACGTCCATTTGGGTGTAATATAAAATCTGAAATCTTTCTGATTTTTTACTTTTTATTTATTTATTTATTCATTATTTTTTTGTTTGTTACTTCTCCCCCCCCCAAATTATCTTAAAATGAGTTTCCAGATTCAAGATTTTCAATAATTCATTTAATTTTCATTTGCATCTTCTTGATAAATATATATAGATATTTTTAAAAACTGTATTCTTATGTTTGTGTTTCATTAAACGGAAATTTCGAATTTTGCTTTAATGGAAGTATTTTAACATTAAATAAAGGTTTCTTTTCCTTTCGTTTTCAAACATTTTACACGAAGATTTCGGAAGATTCGAAAACACTTTAGGATTTGCATTCGTGAGGTTTCGGTTCACCTCATATGAAGAGCGTACCTAAAACTTAATTTTGTTCAAATGATGTGACTCAAAATATCCGATTTTGTTATTACAACAAATTAATGCATTAAATTACGTTAATTTAGAAGTGTTATGGACACAAAATTTTGTAACGTTATTATTTAATTAATTTTCATTGCAATGTTTGAAACTCTGTATATTTTGACTCAGAGCTTCAGATATCAATCCGGATCAAATTCTGATTCCTGTGTTAAGTGCGAATGGCTGATGTGAATTGGAAGAAATATCTTCTTCCAGCAAAGTGAAAAATTTAAATCTACGAGCTAAGAATAATCAAGTTAAAAAGAGTAATTACCTGTTGTTCTTGTTCCCGGTTCTGCCTTTCCAATAATAGTATTCTATCACTGGATTCTTCTAAAGACATATTCAAACCTTCTCTTTCGTCACTCAGAGCAGATATCCGCCTCTCCAGTTCGTATTTGCGTTCGGATAATAAGTTAATCTGTAAGTAAAAAAAGCAGTTCATTCTCAGTGCATAATATTTCAGATTATGTTTGTTCAACGTATTCAATAATCGTTTCAAGAGCATAAGAATTATTTTAAATTCTTTGCAATAATTGTTGAGATTAATTAAAATTAAACTAATTAATTCTTCTTTTGTAGAATTTGTTCTCAAATCAATGATAAGAAATTCATGAATTTTGATTTTCTCAGTTTAACTTCGAATTGTACCTCTTACTATAATCTATAGTTCTTATTATAACGAATATTATAACGTATTCGTTATAATTATTCTTATTATAACGAATATTATAATTCATTATAATATATTATTACAACGAATCCTTTCTAGTAATTCTGTTTATAATTATCATTTTATAAATTCCATTACATCGAAATTTCAGAATGTTTTACATTAATCTGAATCACCTAACGTATTTGGGCATTTCAAACATGGAAATGGGTCTTAAAAAATTAATGAGAATAATGCATTTTCTTTCTTGTAGAATTTGGAAACCAAAATAATGTAACATAGGAGAAAGCTAGGCTCCAGTCGTAACAAAGTTAAGTACACTAGTGCTAAAAAAATAAGCAAAACTAAAGGAAAAGGTATGAATGTAGAAAGAAGAATTAAAACATACAGTTACATATGAGGCAAAGGTTGCAAAGCCGAATGCAAATAGGTAACTAAAATTAGCATAAAATGTAACCCTGCAGTCATACCACAACGTTTTTAAAAGAGGTCGGGCCTATGTATCACTGCGTAAGCAATGATAGTTCCGTGTAATCTGAGATAGCCAAAGTAGAAAGCTTGAGCCGAAGACACCAGCTGCACGATGGAATGCATTGGAGGGTTGCCGGAATGTTGCAGGCTGCTGCAAGACAATCCGCTGTTGTGAGAAAGCTGAATGTGCAACGTGGTGTCATCAAGTGGCTGTAGAATCTTTACCAAAGAGATCAAGACCCTTGTAGAAGATGTGGGTCTAGTTGCTGGAGGATTACCACAACGGCAGACGATCGCTTACTGTTGTTGTGTGTGAAACGCCATAGATCACTAACAGCACTATAGCTAGCGTCGCATCTCTCCGCTGTTACAGGGCGGCTCATATTCTTCTGAACTGTGTCGCGTCGACTGCATGGAGGTGGACTGTACGTCCGACGACCAATGCTTTGTGTTCCTTTGTCCCAGTTGCATGTCAGAAAGCGGTTGAATTGGACCCGTGAACAAGGCGTTTGGACACCAGAGTAGTGGGGACACGTACTCTTTACGGATGAGTCTCGATTTAATATCCAGAGCAATTCCCTAAGGGCACGGACATGGTGAGAGCCACGGACATGCTATCTATCAGGCACCAAAATCGTCGAAAGAGATCATTACAGAGAAGAAGGCTTATTTCTTTGAGCTGGGATACGAACGAACTTCCGCACAGACCTCTACGTGATGCCTGGTGGTTCCCTCATAGCCGTCCGATATCGCGGTGAAATTCTACACTCTCTTATGCGTCCTTTTATCGGTACAGTGAGTGCTAATAGTAATATTTATGGATGATAAATGGCCCGCCCGCATAGAGCTCGAATGGCGAGGAGTTATTTGGAGAGTGAAACCATTCCACATCTGCCGTGGCCTGTCAGATCACCGGACTTGAATCCCAAGGAGCATGTGTGTTACATGTTGGGATGATGGATAGCAGGTCGCAGTCTGACGCCAAGCACCCTTCATAAACTCCGACGTACATTACTACAGGAATGGGCGCTACTTTCGCAACAACTATTGCCAGTTTGCCTCACTGTGGTCAAACATGCATTTCAGCTGAAGAGTACCATACTGTTTATTAGCTCGATCTTTCCATTGCCACGCTTCTGACTCATTTAGTCTTTCGCGATGTGATGGCTGTAATACGTTTTTGTATGTCTTTGCTTTATTGTTTGTTGTGTGTTTTAGTAATGCCACACTAACCCTTTGAATCAGTTTCACGCAAATCCATTAAACAGTTTTTATTTTATTCCGTATTTTGCATTTTTTTGAGCAGGTGTGTGGTAACACGTGCGTTACACTGAGGTTTTTAAAAATTTTTATCAAAATTTTCATTAAACGGGATTTTTATGACGGCTCTATTAAGTAATCATAGTGCCCCGCCGAAATGGATAGAGAAAGGCTGCGTGCACGTGCTCCATCTTAGCTAATTAACGGGGTATTAATTAGCTAATTAATTTAAATTAATTATATTTCATACATTTTGATATAAAGTAATTTAATTCATCATTTTTAATAGTTTTACCTATTATTTTGTCTATGTATCAGGTTTCAAGTACTCCATTAATTTTTTTATGAATCGTAATACTTTTCAAACCAACAAAAATATCTGACATCATACGATGGGTCAAGTTGTAAAATACTGTAACTTGTCCCGAGATTTTGATTCACGCAATAAGACGTTTTCTTTAAATGTTAACATGAAAATTACATTTCTAGATTCAGTTTACTTTACCAAAATACCAAAATCAGTTTTATGACCCTGAAAGATTAGACCTCTCCCTGAGGCTTCACCTCGGAAGCAATCAAACAGAGGCCGAAGGGAAAAGAAATTATCATCCTAACTGACACCCGAAAAAGATGCATTGCAGAAAGAACATGAGGGAATACTTCATGAGAACCGAAAAAAAAAAAGAAGAGCATGATAAAGGAAAGGCAAAGGTTAAAGAAAAAATTCCAAAAAGGAAACGGGGAGATATAATGGGTGAAGAAGAGGATTTTGAGCTCATATACAGATTTTGAAACAGAAAAGTGGTTTGGCTTAACATGCGAAGATATTTACAGCAACTCAGATGGAAAAAAAATGGGTCCAATACTTAATTTGCAAAATGCTGGCAAACGCTAAATATATGAGAGGAAACCATACATCATTTATTTGTGATAAATTAAATTCTGATGAAGACTTACGTTGGTTGGTTGAATAATTTTATCTTTGTTTTACTATAAAACCACTTGATATCATTCAGTGCCTCTATATGAAGCAATAATAATCACTAAACGTTTTTAAATGTGATCATTTTTATTGTTACTATTTGCTCCAGGTCAGTCAGGTGTTGTTACTTAGGGAAAGTATGCCCCAAGTCTGAGGCAAATTGTAACAGATGAATAGTTTTGGTAAAATATATTTTGTGCTAAAATCAATAAAATTAGCGAATGTTTGTTTTGGGAATACGATAAAGGGACAGTGTTGCTATACAAAACAGCATTTATAATCAAGGAATCGCAAACATATTTAAAAATACAAACATTTTTCCAACTATGCTATTGTTACAACTAACCCCTAGCTCCCCTACTATTAATACAAAAAGAGCCTAAAATGATAACCATGAAAAACTTAAGAAATGAAAAATCTTTCATAATATTTCAAAACTAATAACTAATTAAAAATAAATTAATTTTAATAACAGCTAAATATCTGAATAAATGTTTAAGAATGATAATTTTAAAATGAATAATAATTTAATAACGATATAAGAAATAATCTTTTAATTTTAGAAAATGAAATACCTCTATAATAAACAATACTTTTCTGTGAATTATAACAATAATTTAAGAGCGATATTTCAAATTATATATGCATCTGTATGTAGATATCTCCCATGTACACACAGTAACTTTACATACCTTTACATAATAGTAAAACAGCTTCAAAAAATTTCATCTAAAAACAATAAAATCAGAAATTCTTGTTTAATTATTTATTATACGAGACTATATTAAATTTAAAATTCCATTTACGCAATAAAATTTGAACGGGAGATGAAAAATGTTTTAATGATTACTGTCGCTAGTTTGTCCCAAGAACGTAACACTAGATTTAAGAAAGCAAATTTTAAAAGGAGACTTTAAGGTAATGTCGCCTAAAATGGATGTAAAGTTTTATTTTAAAGTAGACTAACCGGTTGTTGCTTTAGTCATGCTATGACTGTTTTCAATTTAATCACTCTCGTAAAGAAAAATTTAAACTGATATAAGAAAAGAAGTAGCAGAACGTTAGGTATCACTGAAAGACATGACTGCTTTCTTCTCCTGCTACTGAAGCGAAAATTTTTTACAGGTTTTATTTGTAACTTTCTTTTTATGTTACGCAGCCAGTGTTATACTAGTTACTAATAAATGTTTTAGTTCCTGTTTTATTTTATGATTAGTTACAAATCTGGCGGATGAACTGGAAGTCTATCTAATGCACTAGTATAGCTGAAGATAATTTAAAAAGTAGATTTTATGAGTTTATGAACTGAGAGAGAAGAAAATATCTTGTCATTGAAATTTAAGAATACATTTAAAATAGGAAGGCTGATGATGATAATTATGCTAGACTTACTGATATTAACTGAAACTTTCAGGTAGGTACCAAAACAAAACAGTAGAGGTTATTGAATAATAAAATTGAATTCCTTAATAATAACACAAGATGAAATTTAATACAATTCATTTACTGTTGGACAGGACTATTCTTTTTTTTCCTTTTTTCTTTTATATCTGGTTATACTGAGCATTTCATTCAACATCGAATTTAATTATGATTTTATACACTGTTTTAAAATAGAAATGTTTAAAACAGAAAATATTACAACTTTATAAATAAATATCCTTGTTTTCAATCTGTTTACTGAAAATGTTATCAATCTGAAAAAGGTTTAAATGATCTCCTTTTATGGTGCGCCACACGAGTGGGGTCATACAGGGTGTTTATAAAGTCCCGGACCCATTTTGATGTTTAATAACTCATAAAATAATAAAGATAGATTAAAATTAATAACATAAATGCTAAGATAAACAAAAAAAGTGTCATAATCCTTGTCAATGAACTTCCACGTTCTTGTTGCAAAAAGACATGTGGCTGAAGCTCTTCTAGTTGTGGAAATACGAAGTTTTCTAACATGTCTAAGTACACGACTGAACTTACAGAGGCTGTTCGCACATTTTTTAGACGATGTATATTGTATTCACAAAACTAAATTACATAAAATTCTTGTGTTTTAAATGTTCTATTTGACATCCCTTATTCTGAACTATCTTTCGACACCGCAATTTCCAGGATAATAATGCCTTTTGAAGTGTCAGAAGAGGTATTTTATCCCATTCCTCCCGAACAACTTTCCAGAGCCCTGATAGGTTTTTGAGACAACGTTTGGATAATGCAGTTTTTAAAAGTCCGAAAGCACAAAAATCCATAGGTGACACATCGGGGGATTTAGTAGGGATATCAGTGAATCAGTTTTATCAGTTGATACCAGTTTTTTTTGTTCCATTTCTTTTAGGAAATTTACAGTGGATTTTAAAGTGTGACTGCTAGCTTTGTCCTGATGGAGTTTCACAGATTGATAACACTGTGGGTAAAGCGATGGTATTTCATTCAGAAAAATTGGGGATAAAATATGTTCCTGATAGTATTTGGAGTTAATCGTGACATTTTTTTGCACTCTCTTTATTTTTAACTTGCCATTATAAGAAAAACCAGCAGCAATCATGAATCCCTTAGAAAAACTTTCTTTCGATTCTTTGAACCATGTAAATTTTTTTCTGCCCTTTCATGATAATAAATGGCTCTTTTTTTGTTACAATCATTTAAATACACCCATGGTTCATCTATTGTGACAATTGTTTTCCATTTTTCTTTGGATAAGTGTTTCTTATATAGAATTCTGCATCATGCCCTGCGTTGAGCGATATGCTTTGGAAGAAGACATTGCGTTTTTTCGCTTTCTTAACATTTAAATCAACGTTTATCATTTTGTTTATAGTGGAAATTGAGCATTTTAATGATTTTGTAACTGTCCTTTGACTAGGGGGATTTTCTTTTAACATTAAACAACGTACCTTTGCAACAGTCGAAGATGTTCGTTTTTTCCTTGGATACTTGTTTGGAATTTTTGTCCCACTTGAGGCTCAATTTGATGTTTTTTTTTTCCTTTCTTGTTGATGATATTACCTAGCTACGCTTTAGCTATCACAAAACCATGACTCTCACGTCGTTTTTGGATAACGGAGTATGCATATTTATCTTCGGAAAGAGCGTAAACGTAGCCTTCAAACCACTGCTTTGTTAAATTCGCCATTTTGAATAAAAACAAAACTTTCAAGCCACAGACCATAATTTTGACTTTTAAAAACATAGTACAATTGCAATAACTTCTTTTGCAGCAAACGATTTTTTATTACCGCTTACCAAAATCGTCTAAAAAATGTGCGAACAGCCTCTGTACACGTTCTTGTTGCAAAAAGACATGTGGCTGAAGCTCTTCTAGTTGTGGAAATACGAAGTTTTCTAACATGTCCAAGTATACGACTGATGAAACCGTCTTTTCTGTAAAAACAAAAGATCAATGACTCGGTCGTGTATTAGTCCAGACCACACATTAACCTTTGGGGAATTCTTTTGTGATAACATAGCAAAAGTAAACATAACATTGCAATAGTTGCCAAAAACAAAAGAGAGAAAAATGCAATTAATAAGCAGACGATATTTAGAAAAGTACAGATATTTAGACTGGTAAATGAAATTATCTGAAATTAACCACACGCGCAGACGATATTTACAAAAGTAAAGATATTCAAACCTGAAAAGGAAAATATATAAGTTATTCCATCAATAAATGCCATAAGTTTGTTTATATCTTCATTATTTTATGAGTTATTAAACATTAAAATGGGTTCGGGACTTTATAAACACCCTGTACATTAAATGCAAATTTTATGTTTTATAAAAAAAAAGAGATCGGTAAAATTTAAAATCGAAAAAGTATAAGTACAGATGCTTAAATTGATTGCATTTCTTGAGTTCATTATGTTGTATTTTCATTATGTCTATTGTATTGCACGTTTTAAAGAATGGAAACCTATGCTTTTAATTATAATCATCTATCAGATAAAAATTGTAACGCAAATTGTTACAGATGCGAAGTACCGTTGCGGAGATACGTTGAAATCTTTGATTCAACAGTCATTAGAGATCAGGACACTTAATTAGTTTTAAAATAATGTAAAGTAACAACAAAGATTACAAAAAATAATGAATAAGTAGCATTGATCACATTAACTAAATGCTGAAAAGCTTGAAATACCTGATTCTGCGCTTTAAGACTAACAAAATGAAGTCTCTGCGTCAAAAGTATAAATGCGAATTGTATAGAACTAACACTTGAATACTGGAAGATGTGATTTAAAATGCTAATTAAAAACACTTGAATACTGGATGATGTGATTTAACATGCTAATTAAAAACAAATAAATTATGAGTGTTATGAATTGCATTATTATTAAAATGTGGAGCTATAATTTCCTCTTAGTAAAGAAGGAAATTTCAAGATAATATTTTCAGATGCCTTTGAAATATTTTAGTGCGACGTTTCTCAATCTGTGTCCGCGGACTAGATGAGGTCTTCAAGAATCTGCCTTTGCGATCCTAATATATATCCAAAAAAAGACACAAAATAAACTGCTTATACCTAGGCTTGCCAGATTTCTGAAATGTTCAACCGGGACACCTGAATACTCCGTCCCAACCTCGCGGGTATTCAAGGGTACACACACTTTTCGTGTTTTTAGAGTGCTTTAGAGGGTAGTTTATTCTCAGTGCTATGAATAAATGGTTATTGATTAGGAACCTAAACGAGGGATAATAATAAATGACATATAAATTAAAACATTATATTTCTTAAATGTTAATATTTATAAATTGCTTGTAAGAAGAAACACTTTGAGTGGGGAACAAATATTTGAACAATATTTACATCTTTTCATTGTCTAGGACTTTTTTTAGAAAGTCTTTTTTGTTTTTAATCTTCTTGTAAGAATTGCCACAAGCTAAACCAATATTAATTTTACATGTCATCAAGCCTTTAACCGCAGATTCCTTCATCAAACCCCTGTCGTCAGTCCATGCGTTGTTCATCAAAGAGAATACTCTCTCAACTGGTGCTGATGTCCTATGTAAACAGAAGGCATACTCAACAATCTTGATCAGACCAAACAGCCTGAGCTATTTTTCTTCTTGAAATAATCGCATCTCCGGTAGTCTCTTCTTGCTTCCACTGTTCCCAATTTGACTGCAAGTACTCCTTAGAAAACACAACTCCGTCAAACAGCCGATTATTGTTTATTTTCATATCGAGTACATCAAAAAAACAGCTATTAATAATTTCAGTAGAAATTTCGGCGTTTTCCCAATCAACAGCATTTGTTTTGGTTAGATACCCATGAAAACTGTCCAGCGTTTCCAAAACTATTCGCCCAGAGGTCCAAGTACGCAATGCATCTTTTATAAAAGCCATAACATTTTTCTTTCACACTGGTACGAACTTGCTCATCTAGATTTCTGAAGATGTTCTTTGCGTCCTAGGCTACACTTGAGTCGATGGAAAACATTTTTTTTCCTGCTCTTTTCACACCACCGAAGTTAGTGTTGCAGTTATCTCCACGAAAGCCAACTACTTTGTTATTCAAATCGTTTAGCAGCAAGAAGAAACACTTTGAGTGTGATAACTGCTTATACCTAGGCTGCCATATTTCTGAAATGTTCAACCGGGACACCTGAATACTCCGTCCCAACCTCGCGGGTAATGTGTTTGCAATGAAATTCTTGCAAACACATAAGTGATTTGCAAGAATTTCATTTGTTTCACCCGCGACAGATTTGATTTTGCACGCCTGGATTAAGATTAAAGTAGCGCAAACAATTGGCACAAAGTTTTACATCCTTTCTGTTTGATGCATCCTTACTTACAATTACGTAGCTTGACTTGGTCAAGTCTTAAACACTTCTTGAACTAAAGGAGCTATTACATTTAAAACTATTGCCTCACACTTAGTTATTGAGTGAGAATTTTTGGAAGAACTTAGAAATTAGTTTTGATAAGCAAAAATTTGAATTGAAACTTAGGCTATGGTTTGCTGCGTGGTAAGGTATAGGTCGCTACTTTAGCTGCTGACTTTTTGTCATTAGAGCTCGCACTCTTAATAAAACTGGTCAGTTTTGATGAGCTAGCAGTAGATCCTAAACTCTTTTTGTGTTTACTCGACTGCAAATGATCTTTTATATCGGATGGACCACTGTGAACAACCGAAAACTCAGAATTACAATGTGAACATTTAACTCTATCGTCTTGATCTTGATTACCAGTACTAGTACATACTTTCTTCAACAAAAGGAATTTATTCTGTAAATCTTAGGTGAATTTACACGATTGTTTGGGCATTTTAACAGAGAGTGCATAAACTTAAATAAAACAAGGCTAGCTCATTAACATAACAGGCACTGCCGACAGGGACTGATAATTAACTGACTGATCTTATCTCTATCGCAGGCGCTAAAGCTTAGTGCCGAATATTGGACTCGCCAAGACAGCTTTTGGCATTGCGCATAGGTAGGACCAGACGATACGATGACAATATTATTTATTAGCAGATCATCACTCTTCTCTTTTTCACTTTTCATACAGTACATAAGTAAATGACAAAGTAATTATCCTATATAATCCTTCACAGTTAATTATTTTTAGACTTTTTTGGTCATAATTATTCATAATCACATCTATAGAATCAAATTTAATTTTTACCGAGACGTGAAGTAAACCGGCCGGGACACCCGGGATTTTGTTTGAAAACCGGGACTGTCCTGGTCAAACCGGGACGCCTGGCAAGCCTACTTATACCCCATCATATCTGAAACTCTCACAGTTGGAAATTACACATGGCAATCTTCTTTTTTTCGCTCAAGACTAACATTTTGTGAAATTTATTACCGGTTACCCTACCTACGGACTTCCCTCTCTAGTCTTAGCACCAAAAGAGGGGACTGCAGTCCTTCTTACCAGGATGCATTAAAACATAGAACAGCTATGCAGGAATTGGTAGGCTCATTCATCTCATTATTGTGAGTACCAACATTTTTTTTTAATTTTTAGTTAACGGTGTCAAGCTTATTCAAATTATAATAGGCTTGAATTATTAAAACAAGTATAACTGTTTCCTATTAATACAGATGGCGTGACCAGACACGTGGTCCTCAAAAATCTGTAAGCACAGAGCACCTGCTTTAGGTCACGTGATGCGAGATTTGCCAAATATAAACATTATTTGTCTTATTACAGGCCATGTGACACAATGAACGTTATTTAGGACTTGGAACTCGTCGCGCGAGCAATGCAACTGAAATCTCTCAGTTTTTATTCTTTTTTGTGTTTTATTTCATTAACAAGTTGGTGTTCGTCATACTTCAGTGTCATAATTATTAGCTTTAGTGATACTGAGGAAATATGTGTTTTAAGATGAATTTCAATTTATTCCCTTTTTTAAGTACAAATATCCTGGAAATAACATATGCTAAAAAATTGCTTTCCAAGAAGAAGAGTAAGGTGGTTCGTAGAATATTCTATTTTTTTAAAATGGTCCCCACTTTAAAAAATTTTAGAAACGCTGTTTTAGCAGGGGGGGGGGAGAAATGAAGTGAAACACTCTAAACTCAAATTCACTGACATTGATAAGCGAAGGTAAATATACTATTTCTTTCGAACATAAATAACACTTCTTTTACATTGAAATTAGTGTTTCAGTATTCTTTTTTTACGCTGATATATTCCACCGCAACTTGTTCTTTTTGTATAATTTATAGCTGCTTATATTCTATTTATATCTACTACAGTAAAATTTGCATACATCCTGTTTTTCTGGTTAATGCAGCATATAACAGATTGCCTTTATAAATTTAAACAAGCTTCTCTTTGCCTATTTTTACTTTAGATACAGGTATGAAAGGAAGTAGTTAGTCATTCTAGCAGGAAAATTTAAGACACAAAAAAAGGGGAGAAACGTCGTATACATGTCACCAATAAGGTATGCTCATTTCCTGCCTTTAGGGCAGCGTATATTAATATTAATGCTCTCACCTCTTCACGAAGGCCTTCCAGTTGTGATACATGATCATGAAGGTTGGATCTCCGCACATTGAATTGTTCCCGTAGAGCTTGAAGTTGACTTTGGAGCTGGTCTTCCGTCCGCGCCGCCTAAAATTGCAAAATGAAATGTGATAAATAAATGTGTTTGAAAAATTCAGGCATACAGTAATGGATCATCTAAACTTAGTTTAGCGCACGCCACACCCTATACTGAAACAAAGAAAACAGCGACAAGGCTCTTCTGTACAACAGCCTTACCTTTAAGCTTAAATTGAGAAGAAGCCAAATTTCGGTAACTATAGATTTGTTATTAGGAAAATTTTTATGCAGTAGGCATGTCTTCCATTACATTTGCATGTAAGATAATTCGGGAAGAATTGCCTTTTTTTACGTTTCTCTTCATTGTTAATGGCAATCTTTCAATTTTTATCCTCAATTTTGTTTCATAAAATGTAATATTACATGGTACGCTTAATGATCGGTCTTTAGTCTGAAAATAGCAGCATTATTAGTGAAATATACGAATCTGCCTCATATTTATTTTCATGTGAAGGTTTATCAAAATCTGTTCGAAATCCTTATTATGTGTATTGAAAAATCAAGTGTTTTTTTAAAGTTCCTAGGAACTGTTTAGTTTCTATGGAAGCTATCATAAAAGTACTTCCTTTTTATTAAAAAAACTGAAAAGAAAAATCTAAAAAAATCTGAAAGATTTCAGATTTTAAATTACGTCCAAAGGCGCGCTTTTTTAACGTTTCGTGTGCTACCTTTTTTTATTAAATATCATGTACTACGTACTCAAACCATAAAATTCAGCTCAAAATCAATATCGCAAAATCATTTTAAAATGAGCATATCTTTAGAATTTCCGTAAGTCTCGTGCGCTGGAGATAAAAATTTTTTTTTTTTTTTTCCGTACAGTGTTGCCATTGCTCGCTTTGAAATCATTTAGTTTGTTAATCAGAAATTCGTCGAAATGTTACAAAACATAAAATCGATAATAAAGCAAATTTCAAATTCAAAATTAGGGCTTCCAGATGCCCATATTCGCAGTAGGATTACGTCATTCAAAATTCGATGGCTCTAGGTTTTATCACAACGGGCATTCAGAGTGAATCGACGCAAAATCGCAAAACGAAAGTAATAGTCCTTCGGGACTAAATCCCTTTGGACTAAAAAATTAAGTTTCTGAATGAAATACAATTGAACCTCCCGTCGTCAGGGAACGTCCGCTAAATGGTAGTGCATTAATCTCGAGGAGTCGAGAATTTAGGAACTGTTCCTTTATGAGAAGTGTTCGTTAAAGTGGTGTGTTCGTTAACGGAGGTTCGCTGTAAATGAATGTACTTATATAATTTTTATATAAAAGTTAACTTATACAGATTTAGAACCTAAATGTTGGCATTACAGTTCATTAACTTGTTTAATAAAAATAAATTTATTTCAGACTTATTGGCGGATACACTAATATTTTAATTAATAACCGAAGAGTTCGTATTACCCTAAGTACATATTCATAAGGCGCCACATAGATACATATTATGCAATAAATTCCTTTTCATAAACCAAAAAAATATCATGTTCCGAAATTTACTATAATGAAAGCTATCGCTGTCTGGATTTCTATATTAAGTTTAAAATATCACAGCCTTTCCCCAGCTATGACATTTAAGCTTATTTTGACTTTGTTTAGTATACAACTCCACTAAAGATTGTACCAGGCAATATTAAGATCCAGAGAGAATCAGGGATACATACTTTTAATGGTACTCACGAAAAGAAAAATCAAAAGCAAAACGAGGGCTTTTTACCAAAAATGAAATAAAAAATTATAAATGACGCAATATTTATTCTGCAGCATTTTAATTTCATATTTCGTGCATTTTAAATCCCTATCAAGTGGCATAACTATTACCTTTCAATTATTAGTTATTTATTAAACCAAAAGAACTATTAGTTTCGAAAGACGATATTGCGTCCATTCACTTAAATGTCATGTACAGCAAATCACTTTTCATTCCTGTCTGTTGCCATTCGGGGAAATGTAAGATATTTATATTTCAAATTTAATTTGTTATTAATTAACAAATTAAGCTATTTAAAAGCAATAGATGCAGTGCTTAAGAATATTTTTTCTTGATTACTTTTTAATTTGACTGCTTTAAATAAAAATGCATTTAATTCTTGATGTATCTAATTAAAAACAATAATTATTTTTATAGAATTACTGCATTATATTTTTTGTCCTTTTGAAATATGCAGATACATAGAACGTTCCGATTTTAGTCTAAATGCATAGTCATCTAGCAACCTATGAAACGTTTTGCAATTCCACTTGGGTCATCTGTATCGATAATGTATACTGATAAACTATATTAAACTTTAAAAGAGCATATCTGGGAACGTTAAAATCTGCCTTTTATTTTTCAATTATTTTTATAATTATTTACTAAATAATGTAAGTACTGTAAACAATGAGAATTCATCCATTTTATCACCAATGAAGTCAATAATGTTGAATCAAATAAAGAAGGTAACTGACACTTAATTATAATTTCAAGTAATCATACAGAAAATTACCTGATTAAAAAGAAAAGAAAAGAAAGACATTAATTTTAAAATAAAGCCTACATAGTATAAAATTTATTGAAATCAAGTTGAAGTTTCAGGTTTTGCTATTTTTTTATTATTTTTTAGTTCAAAGGGGCTTTGTCCCTGAAGGACTATTGTTTTCATTTTGCGATTTTGCGTCGGAAACATTAAAAGTCTGTATCACTTTTCAAACTGTTGCCACACAATATTGCAGCCCTGTATTATATTTAAAGAAATTAAATAATGAAGAATGTGCATAAATGTATGGATGTTTCTCGCATTGTGATAAAACGACGGTACCTAAAGCCATCGAATTTCGAATGCCGTCATCCTGCTGCGAATATAGGCATCTGGAAGCCCAAATTTGAAATTTGGAATTTGCTTTATGAACGATTTCATATTTTGTAAAACTTTAACGAATTTTTGATGAACAAACTCGAGGATTTCAAAGCGGGCCATGGCAACGTTGTACAGAAAAAAACATTTTTATCTGCAGCGCGTGAGACCGTGTGTAGGAAATTCTAAAGATAGGCTCAGTTTAAAATTATTTTGCGATATTGTTCTTTAACTAAATTTTATGGTTTAAATGCGAAGAACATGATATTCAATAAATAAAAGTAACATACAAAATGCTTAGAAAACGCCCCTTTGGACGTAATTTAAAATCTGACACATTTCAGATTTTTTTTAATTTTAAATTTGTTTATTTACAATTAATATTTGCAGAAATCCTCCCACTAAAACAGTCTGAAGATAGGTTTCAAGCAATATTTTTTTTCATTCATATATAAATTTAGAACTTGAAATGAATAAGAATCCTTTGAACACAAAATAAAGTACATTTATTTTAGCAAATATGTCTGTCAACGTAAGCAGAAATAAAATGATATCTTAACAAAATTATCAGATCTTATTTGCAAAATAAGATGAAAAAGTTTATAATAGAATATGATAATAAGCAGTTAAGCCCGCATGTTCTTACTGCTAATTAATAAGAGGTACAATGCTTGAATTCAATGATATCCATTAGTTTTGTTTTCTGTAGTATTGATCTTATTTATATTGATTAAACCTCATTACGTTTAAACCAGATTCGTTGCCAAACATACTCATATATTCAATTCAATATCCAGCACTCATTGTTTATGATTGTAAATAAAAGAGAAGAAAATTTTATTCATCACATTCTCATTACGAAAGAAAAGTAAAAATTCTATAAATTTACATAAATTTTGGCGTATACTTACGTACTGTAAAAAATAAAATAATCTTTGAATGTTTAAAGCAATTTATACTACTGTTATAATTCTGAAATATCAGAAAAAGTTACTTAATTCTTATTTAAGTTATAAAACTCTTTAATATAGGCTAATTACTGAAATGAGTAAAAAATAA
The DNA here is from genome assembly GCA_000611955.2 of Stegodyphus mimosarum. Classification (NCBI taxonomy): domain Eukaryota; kingdom Metazoa; phylum Arthropoda; class Arachnida; order Araneae; family Eresidae; genus Stegodyphus; species Stegodyphus mimosarum. The sequence goes on from KK121990.1 coordinate 380,006, forward strand.
ACGGAAATTATTAAACAGTATTTTAAATTAAGTGTCTAAAACTATATTGCATAAAAGTTATTGATTGTTTATTGTTTCCAAAACAATAAATTCTCTAATTACTCATTTATTTATTGAAAGAAAATTTTTATTCCGTCCAAAAGGGCATTTTTTTAACATTCTGTGTGTTACCTTTATTTATTAAATATCATGTTCTTCTCACTTAAACCACATAAAATTAAATTCCAGCAATATTACAAAATATTTGAAAACAGCATATCTTTAGAATTTCCGATACACAGTCTAGCGCGCTGGAGATAAAAGTGTTTTTGTTTTCGTACAGTGTTGCCATTGCTCGCTTTAAAATGGTTGAGTTTGTTAATCAAAAATTCGTTAAAATTTTACAAAATCTGAAATAGATAATAAAACAAATTCGAAATTCAAAATTCGGGCTTCCAAGTACGCATGTCTGGTTGGAGGACTACGTTATTCAAAATTTGATGGCTCTAGGTACCGTTGGTTTCACACAATGCAATGCAAGAAATATTCCTGCATTCACGCAAATTTTCCATTATTTAGTTTCTTTAAATATAGTACATGACGATAATATTTTGTGGCAACAGTTTAAAAAGTGAATCAACGCAGAAAGTGAAGCGACGCAAAACGTCATTTTGAGACTTAGCTCTTTCGGTCTAACGCCGCTCTGGGTTAATAAGTTTCTTTGGTACATCAGCAAATTTATCGAGAATCCCTCCGTCATTTACACGAGAAGGATATCTCAAGTAATGTAGTAATTCAAATCCGTTTTATTGATCCTCAGGTGCTTTTTTTTATAGTTCTATAAATCAGATGTTAATAGACATTTTTAAAAATTTTTGTCTTAATGTAGAACTTTTACTTTAGCAAGCTCTTTTGGGTACAGTAGTACTACATTGGCGTACTCTTTAAATAGGCAGTAACATGATGCAATATAAAAGCGAAGGAGTCTAAGGAAAGAAATCGTTAAGAGAGGTTTCACATTCTGTATTATTTAAAAGCAGTTAATTAACAAAACACTAATATACTCCAGCATTATTTCATAACAATATTCTCCGATATTATGCGAAACGAAAATTATTCTCGTGCTTGACAACCATGTAATTATTTTCTCGAAAAAGTTAGAGGGGGAAAAAAGATTGCATAGTAATGTATTAAAAGCTCGCTCGCGGTTTCATAAGACTGTGCAAAGAGCGTGCACTCGAGCACCTTTTGGCGTTATAGATTTCCATTTCATGATTGGACGGGTGCTGGCTGAAGCTTGACTAACTGCGCCATTTATTTTTTGGTAATAGAACTCATTCTATTAGCGGCAGTGATTCTCATTAATGATTCAAACGTTTCGTAATGAAGGAAAAAACAAACATGTTCTGCAGGTCAGATATATATGTGATCCAAAATAAATGAACGAAACTAATGAATTACTTGCCAAATGAACAGCGGTTTGACGATTTGACTCATTTATAAAGATTTTTTCCTTAATTGCCAATGTATGAGTATATTGGCAACTTACGCATCAACCAATGCACGAATATGAGTACCTTATGTAATAAAAATGAACCATTTTTAGTGCATAAGATACATAAATAGTATAACGAAGAGTTAAATGTCATTCCCAAAGTCCAAAATCGAATAATTTCCGGGAGAGAATTTCCCCATCTATATTACAGCCAGTCGTATCATTATTTGATGATTTACGATCGGATCACGCATTATTAAAACAGAATTCTGACATTTGTACTAAACAGTCGATTTGGCTGCTCTACTTTTGCAATGAATTATTTCCATAATTGTCATTTTGCCCCAGTAGAACTAATAGAAGAGGTAGATTTGGATAATTAATTGCTTAAATACAATCTCAAATGATGACTAAGATCACTGGCAGAGATCCAAAGATTCTGAAATTTTAGGGAAAAAAAATGATTTACTTGTCGGCAATGGCTACCGAAGCTTCGTTACTGCAATTCCTATTTGTTGAAAATTATAAAAATTGGTTTCAATGGTCGAGGTGTGAAATGATTCACCTACAGTGGATTCCTTCCCATGTTGACATCTTGGGCAATGAGACTGCAGACACCCTGGCTAAAGCCGGTGATGGAGCTGCCTTGGTGCCTTCTCTCGTCTATATGGAGCACCTCTTTTCCTTGAAAGAATAAAACCACTTGGCTTGTTCCACCGGTTCACCTCTGGTGTGGGAGCAATCGGCCGGGTTCCTTTCTGGCACTTGATTGCAAAAGGCAAGATCAATTCACCCTCATCCGCTTCCTCAGTGGGCTCCTTTGACTTTTTTTGAGGGTTCCAAGTGTTTTGAAGTCTGTTCAAGTGTTCTTCTGAAAACGTTTTCCCTGATAATATTCCTGATTGCCAGGGGCTTTCTCGGCAGAATCTTAGTAACAATTCATTGTTGGTTCTGGATTTCTTAAGGGTGTAAAATGTCATGCACCTGATTTATCCTGCTAGTCTTTGGGGATGAACAACAACAACAAAATAGGTGTGGAATTCGTTGTTATGTAGTATAGGTAAGTGCCACCTAACAGAATATATGGTTTAATGTAAGAAGCATCAAAGTGCAGGATTATTTATCATGGTTCAGAGTGGGTTCTTTAGTTCTAATTGCGCCTCTTAACTCTTATATTGGCTGAGCAAGATGTGTGCAAGGATAGTACGCCGATATAAATGCTAAAAAATTTTCATTAACTTCAAGGCTCAAACCTTACCACGTCCATTTCATTTGATTGAACCGTAAATATAGATTTTAAGCGCGCGTTAAACCGCCCGTCAAGAGCAACTTATTTCACTAACGTACCTTCAATTAAAGGCAGCGATTCTGATAAGAACGGTTCAAACATTTTGTGAAAATGCTTCACAGAAAAACGAAGCTTATTGTAATAGTAAAGGTGGACAATCAAATCTTCATAAATGCATTTTGCAATAAAATTTTTACACAGAAATAAAAACTTATAAAATATATACTAGCCAGGTACATCTAGTTCCAAAGTTTTTTTTTCGAAAAGAAGTGCGATTTATATTATGGCATATGTTTTAATCAACTGTCTAAACTATATTTGTTACATATACGCCAGCGCATTCATAAAAGCTCATGTTCTTACAAAAATATATCGGGCATTTTCAGCATTGCTTTTTGGAATATTAAATGAAATGTAAAATTTAATATTGTAAATTTAAAAAAATAACTAAAAAATCTCCACAATTTATAACGACGTAACCCTTTTCAATTGTTAACAAAATTTAAAAAAAAAATCTTTTTCAAATAAAGGGCAAGTTTTGATAAACTGATTATAATTATTATAATTTTTTCGCACTCAAGTACCTTCACTGCTTCGGATTCAACGATGAAGAATTGTGTACCAATAGTAGAAATCAAGTCCAGATCTGTTATATTTTGACTGCACCCAAACCCAAAAATGTATCATCCTAAGAAGCCCAGTACCGGAAACTAGAAGTACTTGGGTACAAATAATGAAACAACGACCTTGATAGCGAATTGAGTGCCATATGTCCGCCCTTCAAGTACTTATTACTAGTATAATTGTATCTAATTTCACCTAATATTATGCTCTTTTAGAAGTGTAGATTTTTTTGCAGCTGGGATATATTTTTATGTAACTCAAATAACCATACAGCATTATAACGAAGAGAGGAAGATAAAAAAAGAGAGAGCTGAATAAAAAAAGGGTCAACGGAAAATGAAAAAAGAGCCTTGTCAATCAAGAGACACTCAGATTGCAAATCAAAAAGTCTTAAATTTGAATCAATAAAATATTCATTAAATTTTTATTACATAATTTTTAGTTCTTCACAGAAACTAAAATTAAATCTAATCGTAAGCAACATAAAATGCAATATTTACTGTATAATATGCAAGAAAAATTTGTGTAATTCGGTGCATGAAAGAAAGAAATAGTATTTAAATAACAGCCTATTTTAAATTTCCATAGCTTTTTCTATTGATTTTTATTATTTTACCTATTTTATTTGCATTAAATTCCAAACTCTGTATAAAATTTACTTAGGTTAATATTTTTTTAATTAAATTGACTGCCATGCAGTAGGGTTTATTCATTCTTTATTATAAAAATTTAGTTTACGCTAGATTTAGTTTCACAAACTCGAACAAAATAATTTTAAAATATCAAATGATCTTATTCTTCGATTAATGCCAACAGATGGCGCCTCATGATACCTAAATGAAGAAATAAAGTTGTAAAATTGATTTGGTATTGTAACCAATATTCAATATTAATAGTTTCACAACTAGCGGAAAATTGTAAAGCATGATGATTAATATCAGTCGAAAACAGTACCTAATACATACTGCAAAACTGCAGTTATCCTTATTTTTTTACATTCGTGATATGCTTCAAACGGGCAATATCGTAAACGGTTTCACACAGTAATAACTTCCACGACGAACTCTACGAGGCTTCGCGAAAGACTAGAATATATGCAGGAAATAGCCGGTATATCCGGGAGGGGAATATTGGGGACAGTAAGTTACAAAGCGTTTGCGAATTGCAAAAAACGATAGTCAAAGGGACTTAAGGACTGTTTTTTTCATTTTATGCAATAAATTTTCAGCTGCTCACACTGAAATCCGAAGTTACGTAACTCAGCGGAAACAAAATTCGGTTCGTGATATGCTTTCAATTAGTAGCGTCTTATTCTTTATTTAACCAACAAATGTTTTGAATTACCAACTGACTTCAAGTTCAGTAATTTTACTGAATTTTGAAATTTGGATTATGTAGCTGCTTTATGCTGAAGGTAAGAGAAGTAATTAAAAGAAATTGAGATGAATTATGGTATTTAAAGCATAGTTATATATGTTTTAAACGGTATAGTCAAATGATAAATGTATAAAAAAGCGTTGAGAAAATATCGAAACTTAGAACTAAAAATGCCACCCTATTAAATGGGTACTCCTAATTTGGAAGTAGTTTTTTTTATTTTTTCCCCCTTTAAGGGTTTCTTAATGCTGATTAACCGTACACGGCACACAAAAAAAATTGGGATTTTTACTCAGTCAACCTGTTTAATACGACGTAGGAATTCAAACGAAAAATGCCAGGGTCTTAAGATGCATTTAATTTCTGATTATTTTTGCTAATTAATGAACAAGTATGCAAGGATAAACAGAAAACATGGGATGATCCCAAAATGATCCCGTTAAATTATAATTAACGCATAAATAACAATAAAAATGAATTATTCAAAACTTTAAAAAACTGCTCTTCGAACTAAGTTTAAGTCCAAGCATGTAAAATTTATACAGAATTTCAGACTTCTTGCTGAAAAAAAAACTTACATTTCTTGCTTGAGAGCCATCTTGAATTTTCGGTCAATAAATCAAACTTTACACAGAGCTATGATGTCATTAAATTTGAGAGAAAGTTTATTCATTTAAATTATACACAGGGAAAATCTTATGATCTTCGTTCACAGGATCAATAAAAGCATCATCACGGCTTTTTTGCTTTCGTCTTCATCGTTATTACTCTTTTCGGGTTCGACAATTGGCTGTTCTCGAGTCATTGTGTCAAGAATCTTTGAACCTGATGGGATCTTTTAATTTTCATCAGTCTTATCTTTCTCTATCTAAAATTTTGTACTTTTTGCATAAATTTTCAAACCTTTAAACATCACAAATCATTTCAACGAAGCTAGGATTCCTTATATCGGTAGTAGAACTTTCCTATTTAATAGTACCAGGAACCATTTTCCGATTGAATCAAGTCTTCATTCCGTTTTAAAAAGTTAGTTCACTCAAATTGAAAATCCTGAGTTACAACAAGGAAAAAAACGTTCCAACGTTTTCATGTACAAGTTTGAGAATTTGGGACGATGCACGAATACTACGCAGAAGGTTATAAGCTGCGTACAGGTAGTGGGATGGTTGGTGCACCATATGCGTCAACGGATGAAAGAGTTAACAGTGGACTCCCAGTTAATATTCCCCTATTTGAAGGAAATAACATCAGTCAGAGAAAAGCGCTGTTTGAGTATGTCAGACGTAATGTTTTGGTTTTTGTAAGTAATATTAAAATGTCCTTTAATTATTTTATGAGAAGGAAATTAAGCTCCACTGTATTTAATTTTTAATAAAAGATTCATTATGAAGCTGATAAAGATAAAATAAGAATAAAGAACTAGTCCTATATGCCTTGAAATACGATGCAAACGACACAGCTAGTGCTCGAAATTTTTGTATGGTTTAGGGCAGTTAATATCGTTTTAAACTAAAACGTTCTAAAGTATCATTATTCGTAGAATGAATTGATTGATTTAAATAAAATGTCTTTAACAAACTGCAGACTAGAAATTGTTTGCCCAGCGATAAAAATAAATAAATGCCAACTTCCAGTCGAGTGGGAGGGAAATTTTAGCCTTTGGCCAGATAAATACATTTACTTATATCCCATTGGTTTGTCAATTGTAATTATCACATTCTGCAACTAATTTCCAGTTACCTCAGACCATCATTTTACTGTCTGCCCATTTAACAGAGAACACTACCTTAAAATCCCCAATAACAATACATAAGCTTACTGCAAGTTTATGATAAAAGAACGTCATTTGGTGACAAAAATCACCCAGATTATCATCAAGCTTGCAAAACTCTTCACTAATCTTTGCTCGTTATATATTTTATTTTATTTATTTATTTATTTTAAAAAGAAACGTTGCTTAGAGTCAGAATTTAATATTCATTCAGTTCTTGTTTCCCGAAATTTAACCTTCTGTACTATTTCTGCAATTGGATGTCCCACAACATTGTTTATGAAATTCCATAAAGTTTGGTAAAGTTTATCTGTAATGTGTACTATTGCAAAGTACACAGTTCTGCTGTAAAGTACTTTGAGTATCTGTAATTATGTAATAATTTTGTAATTAACTTAATTTACATAATTATAATATACTTTCGGATACTCAGAAAATCAGAAATATTACATATTCATCGATGCTAATCCTAATGCTAGACATGCCACACAGAATATTAGTAAAATGCTGGTGTTTCCGCCTCCCATCAACTGTAAACCATCTAAGTTATGGTTTTATTTCGCCTTCACTGTGCTCTGTCCTAATAACATTCTGAAATTCTTGACGTTATAATTTACTATGCACCCAATCATCTGCAATTCAGGTTCATTCTAGGACTCACTGAATTGACTTATATATTCGTATGAATCATGGTACTCTCCTGCTGCCAATGATAAGAGGCATCCCATTTATAATTTCGGCCTCTAATAAAAAGCAAAGAATTATATGCACATACATAAGTTCTTGAACTAGAATATGGAAGGAAATTTTATGGTTACCCTTTTTACACAAATGTGAACACGTACCTGTTTGAGTTCCGCTGTAAGCCTGTGGTTTTGTTCTGTCAGCTCTTCCAGCAATTGTCCTTTCTCTTTCTCTTGAGACCGATGGCTGCATTGCTGATGAGCCAACTCTTTCCGAAGCTGATTGAGGTCGCCTTGAAGTTCTGCCACTCTGCTGTCATATTCACTTTCCAGCACGTCCAACTTCCTGCGCAAGGCGTGCTTCTCTTGTTCCAGCAACTGAAAAAGTATATAAATAATAAGCAATACAATTATAGCTGACCACAGCTTCAAAAAGTATATGAAAACAGTTTAGGAAATAAAAAGAATTATTAAATTTTTCCGATAATTTCAGACATTTCTGATAATCTAAGTACAAGATTTGTATTAGAATAAAACTTAACTTTTAAAAGGAACACTGTAAAGAAACATAATACTATTTCAGCATCTCATAATTTATTACTGCCCTCTAGCTCTTGACATCCTGTAGTTCATGCAAGATACTCATATCTAGGATGGTGAGTGCCGATTTCGACTGAAATCTGCAATTATTTTCTACATTCACATTCACTCGCTTGAATGGTATTAGTTACTAAATACACATATAAGGAAAAGAGTAATTAAAACAAGATACAATATTAATATTTCTTTATTTAATGAGTTATTTAAATATCATGACAGCAGCTTTAAATACGATATAAGACGAAAATAAAATCCAATTACTTTATTTAATCGTATAACGAATATTATGCATTCGGGAAGTGCCACTTGAAAAATCAACTTTCCCTCGTTTGGATTCGAACCGAAGACTTCCAAACTAGTTGGACGTGTAATCACTTAAGTCACGATAGCGCATATTGGAAGAAGCAGCGCACATTGGACTCCTTCATAGACTGTTTGGTTGTCTTAGCCGTGAAACAGGAAAAATCAACTGTACTTAATCGGTTAATATATATATATATATATAATCAAACAAATTTCACATTAATTTACTTAAACGAAGCAATTGTCTAAATTTCTTCGAGAGAAAAAAAATTGCAAAACTTCCTGAGTTCAAGTTTTCGGAAAGACACACGCACTTTACTGTTTTCCTAAAAATAAACATACCGACTTTTACCGATATTTTTATGGGGTAATCTTAGGCTAAAAAACCTGTTAAAGAAGATTAGTAGAAAATTTTGTTATTTCACTGCTAAAAACGGAGACAATTTCGTGTCATTTTTACTCGGAGACAACGAACTGCATCAGCAAAAAATTTTTCTCTCTCTGTTTTTGCTGCCTTTCCTTTCCCCCCCCCCCATGACTGCGACTTAATGAGAACAGGCGGAGGGTAAATTTTGACATTTTCTTCTTTTCCTAGAATCTGAAAGAAGAATGGCCTATAATTTTTTCAAGCAATTTTTAAGCTAAAACCTATCTCGTATATAAAACCCTAAGCTCCATCGGGGCGAAGGTCAAAATATAAGTACTGTTGAGTGACATAAATAGAAGTATGATTGTAAAATCATTAGGTTTTTTGGACATGAAAATTGAGCAATGCCCTAGCTAGGACTCGAACTTCTCGAATACGCGCCGAGTGTGCTACTGTTACAATACGAAGGCATGTTGGAAAGAGGAAGAAAATACCTTATATACTCCCTCTTTTAAAAAGCGACTGGGGATTAGGAGCCCCAATCGCCAAATGCTTGTGACAAATTATTGTTCACCCCCTTTCAGGCGCCACTGTAGAGTCATTACGTTATTTTGAAGCATCAGATGCGAAAAATGAGCAATACCCTTGCCAGGACTCCAATTTGGACCTCTTGAACACGCGCCGAGTGTGCTGCCATTATACCACGAATGCATGCAGGAAGGAGGGAGGAAACTCTTTATATGATTTTCAATGTTTGTTCAGAGATGATTTCAACAATTTCTTATCTCCTACGAAAATAGTGGTGTAAGATTTCACAACTATTAATTTTCATTAAATAATGGTGTTTGACGTAATTTCATTTTTCGATAATTACTAAGTGAACAAATATAAATTTCTTATAATGTGAATACTGTTTTATCACAGTACAGGCACTGTTTTATCATTATATATATTCATCTAGAGTTTGAACTAAAATTGTTTAATGACCTGTTCTACATTCTAATCTATTTATCTATCTACGTATATATCTGTGATACGTTGGGAATGACGCAGAGATGTTGCAGTACACATAGTAAATGAAGAAAAAATTTGGAAGTCATACAGCTGCAACAAGACGCAATCGTAGCAGATTTAAATCAGATATCTTTTACTGTAGTTAAATATTTTGTGGCCACAAAGAAATTAGGCAGACTTAAATGCAATAATGTAGAAATATTGCATTTCGTATATCTTGATCCATTATGAACAGCAAACTTTGCACCAGAGGCAGATCAAATATTCATTTTTATTTCAATAAATATTTTGCGCTCACAGGCCAATTAGCACAAAAATCGTGCGTTTTTATGAATATTTACATTTTTGAAAAAAGCAACGAGGCAGTGTTTCAGCGAGAATAGAAGTAGAAGAAAAGTTTGAAGTTATTGTGCACAGTATGGCAAAGTGCGCATTATGGCAGCTTATTTAGAGAAAGGTTTCGGTTCTTTAAATTTTGAGTTCTATCTTCCGAATTAGCTACGTCATCATCGGTATGTAAAAGTCATATGGTAGGGTTAATCTAGAAATGATGCCATATAGAAAAAATTATTACTGTTTTTAGAAAAGAGAGGGATAGTACCCAAATTAAAATGACGAATTAAAGGTTATCGCTAATTTAAATTACAAATTATTGTTACATATTTCTAATCTCACATATTTATACATAAAGAGTTTCGAATTATTATACATTAGAATCTGTCCCGAAGAATAATGCCAAGTACTCATATAATAAATAGTATTTGGAATCGCGCTTCGGGCAGATTTATTTTTTGTAACGAATTTTGTAAATTATATGCATTGGCTTAAATTTTATGAAAAAAACTGTTCTTTTTAAAATTAAATAATATCCATTCAGGATTGAGTTCAGATAAAAAGTTAGTTATGGTATAATTGCAGTATATTCCCTGATGAAGAATCATACCTTATCATAATTATTATCTCTTATTATATCTCCCAATTATTTGAAATTCCTAAATGTTTATTATCCTTTGATTTTTTTAAATTTTATTTTATTTTTGCCATCTAAGCTTGCTTTCCCAAAAGAGGACACAAAATTTTAAACAATTTTGGCGAAAATTTACTTATTTACAGTTTTTGCACCAGCATTAAACGCCCAATTTATGGAATTAATTTTTTGATCTTTTTTCTTTCATTTTTTTTAATTGATCTGTGTGATTCATGTAGCACGCTATTCTGAATCTCACATATATGAATGTAATGAAGTGTGTTATCACAATTATTGCAGTGTTACACAAATATGAATGTAACACTATGCTGAATCACACAAATATGAAAGTAAAGGCTCAGCTAAATATATTAGATTAAGAAATAAGACGCTCATAATGAAACCTGAAAAACGTTAATAATTCAGTATGAAGCCATGCGTTGATTTCGGAGCAAAATAACGAAAATAATATCATAATAACTATTTATGTTATGCAATACTATACCTACAGCTCTCAAGCCAACTCTCAAGCCTCAAAACGTTTCTTACTTAGCAAGTATTAGTAATAGTCGGCAGTAATTTTTTTAAAATCAAAAAATATCTTTAACTCTTAAAAATACAATAGCTTATAGTGATCTAATGGTGTAAAAACTAGTTGAGAATTCTAGAAAAAATGCATAACGCTTACGTACTATTTAAAAATTTTTTTAAGGTCGAACGACAGTTTGAATCTTAGTCATTTGCCTATTCATTTCTTTTATTTAGGTCTGTGACTTATTCGAATTTCAGTTTTTGCAAGCAAGAAAGTTCTAACTTCGTTAAATATGTCTATTAGATTTCCATAATATTCCAAAAAATAAAAATTATTTGTCTAAAAGACTAGTTTAGGAAAGTTGAATTTTAGTTTTTACTTTTTAGCGCGATGCCCAAATTTCTGCAAAGTAATTTTCAATAAATTCGTTTCGCATTATAATGCGTTTATAATAATTATAACTAAAGTCATTTTCTTCAATTTAATGTTTAATGCGTGTTTATTAATACAAAGCATTGCATTCAAAAGGAATCTTAATTAGTCGCTCTATAATAAGCTCAGAAGTCAAAGGTGTTCAAAACCACCGCTGTGTTTGTATGGCTATAAGCCATTCGGAATTTTAAGGGTTAAAAGTCCTAACTTACGTATATAGGAATCAAGAAATCAACAAGTGATGGCGTTAAAGTATTGCTTTCAGAAAACATAACGCATTTGAATATACTTAGTTGAACTCAAAATAAATATTTAAATATCTATGGCATAAATTAAGAGCAGATACCAGTTTTGCATGAGGAATTTCATCGCTGAAAAAAAACCTTTTCCAAATGATTCGCCATAAATCGAGGTTAGAAATGTCCACGCATTATTTATGTAAAAAATGAATTTATTCATAAATGAAGCATGACTACATTACATAGTGCAGTAGTTTTACGCACACACAGACAGATAGGTTAGAATCAGCAACAGTTGTATTTAAATTTCCATTCTACTTACACAAATGTAAACGACAGGTAATTCTAGCTAGCAAGGTAGTTGGTAATCAAGGACTCTTCACCTAGCTTGATGAAACAAAACAAAATAAAACAAAGATCTTTAAAAGCTGCGATCAAGGAAAAAAAATCGAATTTCTTTGGCTCCAGTAATCTCGGTGAATTATTGAGTTATACATAATCTACAACTGAATGTCTGGTGAGCTACGTGTAGCAATGTTACTACAAAAGTCAGTCACAAAAAAGACTGAAATATAATAGAAATCTGAAACGGTAAAATATGATTATACATGAATTTTACATTGTAATATAAATTCCAACCAACACATCATCGTTGACGTTGGGATTAAAATGTTATTATATTGATAAAGTAAATATTTTTATGTATAGATGGTAGGTTAACATTGGTTTCCAGTTTAGAACTTAGAATTAATGAGAAAGATTGTAGTAAATTTCACTGTTGCATTAAAATGTTCATTTCGTTAGGAAAAGTACTTATACATATATATGCTTTGTTGAATTCAATGCCTAGTAAAATATGCCTTGTTGAACTAAAAATGGAAAAAAAAATAATCCCCACTTGGATTCTGTCAACTGAGCCTTCGCATTATGCCCATTTAAAATGCGATTGCCTTTCTCCAATCGCATTTTAAATGGGGCACTCATACACTTAAAAATTCGGCAACACTATTCGAGTTACAGTTCATATTTCTTTACATTTTACAGAATAATTTTAAATTGTAGAAAGAACAGAAGAGAGAAGCTTGTTCTCACAGTTAACTTCGATGAGCATTAAACATGAAACTTAAAATTCTCACAAAAAATGAAAAATGGGGCACTTAGGGTCGCCATGACGTAATCGTTGAGCCATATCAACTGAATCTGCAATAAATCGCGCCCTTGTTTTAATCAACACTTATAATGCACATAGCTAATATAATAATTTTATTAAATTTTGAGTTTAAATGTTTAGCAATTTCTTAGATTTGGATTCAAAAGATTTGAACGATAAGAAAAATGCTTTGGATGAAAAATGTTTTTTCGAATAAGGATTTGAAAGATTTGAAGATTCGATTGCTTTTTCTCTAATTAACATCTATACTTTTGATTTTCAGTTTTTGTTTGTTTGTTTGTTTAGAGGGTTCAGTGACGTCAAAAATGTATGAATATTTTGCTGTTCCGTAAAATGTCTATTGATTTTTAAATCAGAAGCAAAGAAACTATATGACAGCTTGGAAGATGTAAATAAAAAACTTGCCAAATACATGAAGCGAAACAACGAACATCACAAAGTTCTTTATCGGTATGCCAATCAAAAATGCACAGATTCTTTTGAAGCAGTGGCTGTCAATCATTCTTATGCTTTCCGCGATGGAAATGAAAGGAAATACTTTAAGAGATTCATCGCTGAGGATCGTTTTTAATCGATAAAGAATTTGTTTCTGAATAGGAAATTAATTTTTCCTTTAAAAATGAGTAAACAAATGAAAAGTAGTCTAATCTCTAAGAATAGTTTAACCCACAAATGAAGAACAACAATCTGAAATTTAAAATTGAATAAAACTGCACCTTAGGTTGTCATAGAAAACTTTACAGAACATTTCATAGGATGCTTTAAGTAGTGTAAAAAAATGTTGAAAAATCATACATACATCTTAAAGAAAAACTGTAGTACATTTAATTTTCTACAAAACCAACATCAATTTTAAGATCGAATTTTACACTAATTTCAAATTTTAATACATGCTGTCAATTTGCTTCATATGTCACCTCCCAGAAACTGCACCTTTAGATTAGTGCTTATTGGTAGTATAGAGCAGGTTTCAAATGTTAAATTTTAATAAAATTTTTCAATCGGGATGTAAAAACGATTTCGGTATATATTTGCTCTCCGTAAGAATTGCATGCTTCATTTGTGACACTGACTGAAACGAAAGAAAAAAAATAAACCAAATTTAGGAAAATAAACTTAAATGTAATAAGAACAGATAATGAGCTCTTGCAGAATTCTTTTCAGCAATTATTTTTAAAATTATTTTTACGCATTTTAAATCAACATACTCTTGTAAAATTTCTTTAATATGTATTTTACATAAATACTATAATGCACACAGAAACAAATAACTGATTGATGACTTAAAATAAAATCCATTTTTAATAAAGGTTGCACGTTGTTAATTTTTATTTACATAGGAATGAAAACAAATGTCCAATCACGAGATAGTTTACATAATACTATCTCGTATACTTTACATTGAAAAATAATGCAATAATTTATGTTAAACGTCTCGTGCCAGTGGATTTTCAATCTATATATATAAAGAAGAAAAAGTCTGTTTGTCCTCTAATAACTCAATCACTACTATAGCTTTCGTCACCAAACTTTCTACAATTCTTTTCCGGCTCCTGGAAAAGGTCGAAGACCACTTTTTTCAAATAAATAAATAAAAAACAAACAAAAAAAATCTGAAATGTTTCAGATTTTAAATTACGTCCAAAGGGACGTTTATTTAACATTTTGTGTGTTACCTTTATTTGTTAAATACCATGTTCTTCGCACTTACACCATAAAATTCAGTTCAACAGCAATATCGCAAAATAATTTTAAATTGAGCCTATCTTTAGAAATTTCGGTACACGCTCTCACGCGCTGGAGATAAAAATGTTTTTCTGTACAACGTTGGTATTGCTGGCTTTGAAATCTTTGAATTTGTTAATGAAAAATTCGTTAAAGTTTTAGAGAATATTGTTACGAATTTCACATTTATTTGGCTATTTATTTAGAACTGTAATAAGAATTCCTTTTTATTTTCCCGTGCAACGCACGCAGACGATTTTTGAAGAGAAAGCTACGTCAAAAAAAAAAAAAAAGAACATGCATACATTTATGCAGATTTTTCATTTTTTTAAATTTAATGCAGAGCGATAACATTTAGTGGCAACAATTTGAAAAGTGATACGCCGTTTTTGTGTTTCCGACGCAAAATCGCAAAACGAAAGTAATAGTCCTTCGGGACTAAATCCCTTTGGACTAATAATATCTTGGAAAAACGATAATTTTCGCCCTTATTTTTCCGAGTGGCAACAGTCTCGCAAGCTGGAGATAAAAATCTGCTTTGTTTTGAAAGTTGTTGCCATTGCTCGTTTTCAAATCCTAGAGTTTGTTAATAAAGAATTGCTAAGTTTAACGATGAAATGAAAATAGCATTGCCAAATATTAAATACATTATTCCCGATTCCAAAAATTCGTGGGAAGCCATTTCGACTATTCCCATCTTCTTACGACTTTAATTGGCCGAAATATTAATTAAAAATTCTGAAAGCGCTCATTTTTACACTCAACTTTCCGAGTAATAGCAGCCTCGCGCGTTGGAGATAAAAATGCTGTATTTCGTAAAGTGTTGCTACTGTTCGCTTTTAAATCGTAGAGTTATTTTTAATCAAAAATTTATAAGTTTTACAAAATCTATTCATATAAAGAAGAATGTTTGTGTGTTTGTTTGTTCCCGTTATTGATTTCCTATCAATTATGATAAATGTTTTGCAAATTTAATCGACTAAAATTGAATATAGCTGAAATATTGGATGGCACTTTTACGACCATTTGAAAAACGAAAAGACGACAATACTTGAAAACTGCGTGGCATTGTTGCTGATATATTGAAAGCGAAATAGCTTATTTTTTTATCGAAAGGTTTTATACGGGTTCCATATCGCATCAGACTGAAAAATGTATGACTATGAATCGTGTATTTTTTGCATCGTTATTAGAGAAGAATTATAGCGGTAACGTTCTCTCTGTTGACAGATGTATTACGCTCAATGTAACTTAACAGGCATCGGGGACTTCCGCTAGTAAATAAATAAATAAATATAATTAAAATGATTTTAAATGACTCCCTTTGGATGAATGATACTAAATTTTTCATTACGTTATTATTAAGATAAATTCTAATGAAGATTGTTTTGTCTTTGTTGATAGCTAAGCATTATCAATATCAGTAAACAGAAAACATTTATTCTTGTGTTAAAAAGTAAATTATTTAAAAATTATATTATAATATTGTTACGAAAAATTCGGCGGTTGCGCCTGTATGTAAGCTTTCCGGCATAGCACTAGGGTTGTCATAAAATAGTATATGGTAGGGTTGCCAGATTGGACCAAATTGGCGATATCCCATGGTCCAATCGGGAAGCTTCTAGAATAATTTCCTGTCGAGATATTTCTCGAAACGTGTGGAACTTAAAGAAAGGCTATATAAACCCTTGTGTTTCTGAGAGCAGGAGTTAGAAGTTAGTTGCGAAGTAAGTTTCGAGTTGCGAGTAGATTGAGATTGTGTGAACGTTGTGATTATTGTGAGAATAGCTGCTAAGCTACGCGAGAGTTTTGTGAACGGAAAGCAATCGAGATAGTGCTTTGCCGTGAAGCTATCTTTACAGTATAGCTTGACAGTGTATTGGTGATTGTTCCACGGTGTTTATTAGAAGTTTAGTGTTGCCGTGAAGCTACCTGTACAGTTACAGCCTGAAGCTGTGTTGCTGATTGTTTCAGCGTATTTATTATAGATTTTCGACGCTTTTAAAGGCAATTTTGGAACTGTGCTGTAAATAGTGATTCCTGTAAATAAATTGTGCTTTTTACTGTTCTGCATCGTGTTTTCATCGGATACTCTCAAATCCACGAACCCGTATAAACGCAACAATATTTTATTGTAAATTGCACTAGAAAAATATTATTATCGAATATGCTTCCTTAATTACTTTTATAAAATTAGAATTTATTCATTAGGATTTATTTAGGGTGAAAATAAAACAATGCCTCTATCATTCATCTAGCTTTACATTTAATGGATAAGTATCTAATTTTTCTGAGGTACTAATTTAATCTTTTAGTGAAAAATATCCATCTTTAGTAATCAGCTAAATGATTCAAAGCATCAGAATGTTGAATGATTCAATTTCTTTTTGATGCCTTCATATATAAAACTTGTTAAATACAGCGCGAGATATCAGAGTAACTGTGGCATAAAAAAGTCCGGAATGAAAAAGAAATATCGGATCTCAGGAATCCTCTCTCACACCTGAAAGGTAGAATTACAGAAGGTATAATAAATAGTTATCTAGAAATGACATTCTTTTTCCGTCCATATACATTGTAACTTTGCTGTCTCCGATTCTAATTTTATACCCTAACTTTATTTTTCCTCAGACGTTTTTGTCCATTGTACTTCAGCGGAAGGTAGTATTTTTTTAAGCGTTGCATCATGTGACGTGACAATGACCATCAGGTACATTTGTGTTCGTAGAGGGAAAGGCGTGATAATGTCGAAAAAAGAAAGTTGTGTAATTTTGACCTCCGACGATGAGACGCGAAGAGATAGAGGTTATGGCCGAAGTGGATATTTCTAGTCCAAGGATATCTATTCAACTAAAAATGTGTAATGATGGTGATTACATGGGTATTTTAGGACACGCTTAGGATAGGAAAAATTCTTTGTTGATACATTGGATATGGTGTGCGATTTTATGGGCTTCCAAAATTTAAATATACATAGAAAAAAAAAAGAGTCCAGAGAAAGGGATATCTGACATAATTCGTGGAAAGATCGTTTAATTATGTTAGAAACGTCTCAGGTAAACAAAAAATACAGTCACTGCAAGTTACACTGCAGATCACTGCATAAGAAACTGCAAGACACACTTCAGCCTCCCACAGTCAAAAAATAAAAAAATCGTCTCAAACTTGAAAATTTTAGGAGCTCTTAAAATAAATTAAAATAATTTTAAAATTTTAAGTACTTTTATTGTTGTTATTATAATTATATGATCCAATACTTTTAAACAATTTAAATTTTTTTAATAAAGATATTGAAAAGAATATTAATTAACAAATATA
>KK121990.1:397946-484113 GCA_000611955.2 Stegodyphus mimosarum
TAATTATAATTTAATAAATTCGACCAAAAAATTTTAAAAATTGGAATTCCTGGCTACCATTGGTTTTTGATAGCCATGGATAATTTATATTGAGGGAATATATTTTGTAAACTTTAAAATCATTTAATTTTATTTAGTAATAAGATTAGAAAATTAAAAAAAGTTTAGTCTACAAAATTATGCTTATTTATGGAACAAAGAAGTTACATATGGCGATCAGCATACTTTTCCATTGATATATCACTTATTAAACATTCATATCTTACTAAAACGTCTTAGCGCTGTACGCAACGTTATCAAAATAACTTATTTCTCAAATAACTTACGTTTGTTTCGAGAAATGTGCGTTTTGTGTTTCGCAGGGATGAAGCTTTCTGAAAGATTCTTTTTCCAAAATTGTGTAATTTCTTAGAAAGAAATATCATTAAAAATTGTGAATACGAGAAAAATTTTATTAAATAAATATTTAAATAAATGCGCAAAAATACACTCTTGAATCATCCTACTATGATGACCCAAATAGTATATCTACATATACATATATTCACGATGAAAGTAATTAAAACACAAAAGGTAGTTATTCATAATGAAAGTTAAAGTCACAAAAGGTAGTTAAAGTCATATTCATAATGAAAGTAATTAAAACACTTTGTAGTTTTGTCGCCAATTTAGGCTAAACTTTTTTCAATAGAAAACTACTTATTATAACAATCCTTTTTGCTTCCATCTCTTAATACGTACTTACATTCCAGTCATTTGGTTTTTAAAATTTTAAGGCAAGTTGGCTAATTTTTGCTTATTAGTTTGATTTTTTAATTTTTTTTTACTAAAGTTTTTAACTTTAATTTTATGGATTATTACTTTTAATCTTCTTATGATTTTTTAAAATTTGTTCTTGAATCTACTTTTGTTTTTACTTTTGTATTTGAAATGAAAAGAGAGTGTAGGAGATATGTCTTCTAAAGTAAGCCTCTCGTTCAGATTAATTGTATTCTTAGTGAAAACATTTTGATCTTGAAGATTATTTGCTTTTAAAGAGTATTCTTTTGGTTTAGTGATTAATATCTTTATTTTGATTGAGTATCAATTAGTGATTTCAATCTAGCAAATAATTAGACGCTTACTTGGAAGTAAGATGAAACGCTCTCTCTTATTTTAGTTACTGTTAATTGATGGTAGATTGGTTTATCCCCTTGATAAGTCGATTAATCTGCTATCAATAACAATAACTGGTTTTTCAATACTTAAAAAGTTTACTTTTGATTTTGGCATTTTTGCGATTTAGATTTTCCTTAACTGTGTTTAAAGCAAGGAGGACTGAAAATTCTATAAATTTTTTTAAATTCTGAAAAATACCTTTTCAATAATGTTTTTAAATTGAATTTCCGTTGCTTGGAGGTGTAATATGGAGAAGTTTCTTTTTATAATATATATACATATATATGTATCCATACTAATATGGAAGTATTATTTTGAAAAGGAAAATGTGATTTCATCTTAAAATAATAAAGGTTTCATTTAAAAAAAATTATTTCCTTTCAAAGAAATAAAATTTTGTATTTTGGAGGAAGAAAAAACAAAACTTAAAGTTTTCAAATTTTATATTATGCCCAAAGGGGCCTTTTTTTCGCGTTTTGTGTGTTACCTTCATTTATTAAATATCATGTTCTTCGCAATTAAACCATAAAATTCAGTTCAGCAGCAATATCACAAAATAATTTAAAAAGAGCCTATCTTTAGACTTTCCGATACACAGTCTCGCGCGCTGGAGATATTTTTTCCCCGTACAGTGCTGCCATTGCTCGCTTCTTGTTCACTGCTCGCTTTATCATACTTCTTGTTCATTTGGAGACTTGGATTTTATTAATTTTCTTAGATAAATCCAGACGTCTAGTGTGGGATCGTAATTCAATTGTTTCTTGTGTTGTTTATTTGCATATTATGTTGTTTTAAGGTAAATGCTGTGAGGTGTCCTAAAACTTATCACATTCACGATATCGACACTTTGTGAATTATGGCATATTGAATATATCGTGGTCATTCAGGTCAGCTCTTAGAATTTTACTACAGGGCGTGTCTATAAGTTTTAAGAACGTTTGTCCAGACGGGTGGGGCGTATTATAAGATCGGTTGAATCATAAGAGAGAGCGTTTCCGTTTTACTCCCTGCAAATATTTTTGCTTACCTCTTTATTATGTAGTAAATGAACTCTATTCATCAGACATATAGTCTGCTTTTTGTGTTGCATAATTAATACGGTCTTCGAATGCGAGTCCGCAATTATTCATAAACTACTTTTATTTCCGACGTCAAAAAGATATTAAGATACTTTAAATCAGTCAGATTTGAGCTGTATGAAAGAAATGTATAATTTCAGTAAAAAACGAACTAACTGTTTGGAAAATATTGGTAGAACATTAACGTAAATATTAAACAGGTATGTTCAAGAATAAAAATTCGTTTTTCGAAAGGTTAAATGACATAAAGTCGATGATTCAGATGATATAAATTGTATCGAATGATTTATTTATGTTAAATAAAGACATCTGAATAAAAAAATATTAAACTAAATACCGAAAATTTTTATTTCCTGTTCCATGTATGTTTTCTGCGATTAACATAATCATTCAGAATTCTTACTTCCACTTCTTGCTTTTTTTACGGTAGAATGTACTTATTAACTTGATGCAATAAAATTACAACATTTTTGAAGAAAAGAAACAATTGCCTAAAATACTATCGAATGAAAAATTTATTATTTCTTCACAGATAGATATTTAAACAACATATTTGAATTTCATTATTTGTCTTCAGAAAAAGCAGCAAACTAAAGACAGCAAGAAACGGGGCATGTGAAAATTTGCATTTTAATTGTCATCGTGTTTGTTCATCGTTAATAAACTAATCTGGTTTTGCTTAGATTGCGAAAGATATTTTAAATCTACTTTTGTTTATTTCACTAAATAACGAATTTAAATGAAGAATGATACAGAAATTCTTTCATTTAACTTACACCACCTTATCCCCCCGGGGATCGACGTAGAGAACTCTGCGAAACTACTGGCTAGGATCTGTACCTAGGCAGTCTCGGCCACGGGGGTATACAAATTATGAACCTAGTGGTTCTGGGACCTCCGGAAAGGTCATTTATTGGCCGGCCCGGGGTCTGGCATTTCTTAGAGCAGGGTGATACTGGTAGCCCGGGGGTGACTCCCCGGGTTAGCTGGGTAATGTCCCCCTGCGACGGGCTCGCCCGAGCGACTGGTGGGTAGCAAATTGACGGCCAGTGACGCCCCAAATTAGGTGCGTTGCGCCGACCCCTCAAGGCTCCGGGAAAGAGGTTGAACCTCGGCCTCGGTCCTGCGGGGGGAAGGGTCTGTAGTGCCATTACATTAGGCGGAACGGGGAAGCCATAATTGTTGTTGTTACACCACCTTATAAGGTATTTCTCCCGCCTTCTTCGCACGCCTTCGTGGTGTAGTGGTCAGCACGCTCGACGCGTAACCGAGAGGTCCGTGGTTCGATTCCCGGGAAAGGCGTTGCTCATTTTTCATCCTACTGCTTTCAAAAAACCTAATGTCTCTACAAGTGGCGCCTGAACTAAAAAGGATGGTGGATGATGATTCTCCACCACCGAGATTTGGCGAATGGGTCCCCTAATCCCCAGTCGCCTTTTAAAAGGGGGAGTATATAACGTGTTTGTCCCGCCTTCTTCGCATGCCTTCGTGGTGTAGTGGTCAGCACGCTCGACGCGTAACGGTCCGTGGTTCGATTCCCGTTGTTCATTTTTCATGCTTCCGAAATAACCTAATGTCTCTACAACCTATTTAGCTGCGGATTCTTTTATTGTACTAGCTGAGAGCTGTACTCAAGGTGGCCTCGGCACTGGTGGGGTAAAACATCAAAAACTAGGTTCTTGGTTCAAACCATGGAAGGCTCAGCGCCACAGACGACCAGAGATTGAAATAATTCTTCATTAATGCTTGAAAAAGACTCCTCGGTGTCGAGCTGAAGCCGGCAAACCTTCGGGGCAGTGAAATCGAACCTACTTTTCTCGCTTTACATACCACTTGAGCTAAAAGAATGACACCCGTAATTACTCTTACATACAGAAGCATGTAAAAAATGCATCTATGAAGCATAATGTAAAAAAAAAGGTTCCATACATAGTTCATAAACTAATACTGTTGATTTTTCCTCCCGCTAAGCTGGGTGCATGAATAAAATCATTTGTTGAAAATTGAACCACATGTTTACGTACATGAGTTATATTAAATACAAAAAATAATTTCCGCGCGTAATTCTTTTTTATAAAGCAACACATATTTAACATTTTCTTGAACATGCTTGAATTTCTCTTTCTGATTACCATAAACATAAAAGAGTGTTACTTTCTATCTAAATGCTAATGAATTGTGCAAAAGCGTACAATTGCTTTTGCACAGACGTCGTAAGTGGTTAAACTCCCATGATCGGTCGTTTCTCAGGTATCTGCAACCTGTAATCACTCAATAACGTCAACTGATATCAAATGAACCATTGCGTCGCCATTAAAACTCCCTCAAATAAAGCTTTCTGTTTATTCGATAGAAAAAAAAACCTCTCGTATTCTTAAAAAAGATATTAAAACCCGGGAAACCCATCTTGTTTCGTGAGGACCGGAAAGAGAAACATTTTAAAAGCAGCTAAGCGAGGAAATAAAAAGAAAGAGAGTGAGAAGACTACAATTCAATTTCTTTTTTCTCTTCCTATTTTGCCCTTGAAGACTATCACCATTATTGTGTCTTTCTTTATAACAGTTTGATCTTATATTTTACATTTTAACAAAGTTCTAGGAATCCAAGGCAGGCATCCTAAAGCCTAATCTTTCCGGATCATGCCAAATAAAGCTTGCCATTAGTTACATGTTTTTTTTTAATTTTGCCAATTGTTCAGATAGTATGGAAATGATAACACAGTGCAATGCATACATTTTAAGAACGCATTAAATGAATTTAGATTGGTTATGATACGCAGATTATCCTACAATGATTGGCTAAACGTGGAGCTTATGATCATTAGTAAGAAAGCTCGCTAATTAGTCCACCTGCTCTTGTTTAGCTCTCAAGTCATTTAACAAGTGCTCAGTTTCTGAGACTAAAACCAAGCAAATTTGTTAACTTTATGACAGTTCCCTTTATACGAAAAATTTTTGTCAGCCCATAACTGAAGTTAATTATCTTTTATTATCTTTTTGGGGCGCATTGTAATGTTCCTTCACAGTATTTGTTTAGGCGCTCGCGCGCGCGCGTGTGTGTGTGATTTTTACTGTTATTGTTGTTATAAATTATTGAGTGCTTGGGTATGTGTATGTGACTTTTATTATTTTTGTTATTATAATGTATTATATATTGAGGTTAAAGTGACGAAGTGCTATTTTTGTGTAATGTATTAAAAA
Organism: Stegodyphus mimosarum; assembly: GCA_000611955.2. Taxonomy (NCBI): domain Eukaryota; kingdom Metazoa; phylum Arthropoda; class Arachnida; order Araneae; family Eresidae; genus Stegodyphus; species Stegodyphus mimosarum. The sequence continues at coordinate 403,384 of KK121990.1, forward strand.
CGTATGTTTTGTATTTTACTTTGAGACATAAAAAATCATTTCCCTTTTTTTAGCTGTATAATTTTATTCACACTTTTAAAGAAGTATTTATTGAAACGAAGCTAGATAAACGAGGAAAAAATATTCCATCGCTGACAGTTCCCTAAATCATTATTTAGTTTTTGACTTGGAGAAACGAAAGCAACTCAATTAATTATTCGGATTATTTTAATATCCAAAAGGGCAATTGTTTCAGTTAGTCCGGATATTTAGAGTTTTGTTGTATAGCAAAATCCTCAGACAGTGTTGATGAACAACATCAGGATTTTTGATGTGAGAAGTCTGAGATATTGATTCTACCCTGGCTATTATTCGAACCACGAACGTACAGTTTTCTAGCTGGATGGGCAAACATTTTCTGGCTGCATACCACTTGCCAGCAACAATGGAATACGATAATTGCTAACAGTATCATGTTACACAGGAAAGTGGTATAAAAAATCACTGCAGTTTCTGGAAGTCCCCGTCCTCGCCCGGAAACTGCAATGATTTTCTTTTCTATTTTATGAATGATAACAATTCAAATATTGAGAGAGATTTGTTTGAATCAAGAGACGCAGGAAATGTGACAAATGAGCAATGCCCTTGCCGGTATCGAACCTGGACCTCTGGAACCGTGAAAAAATGGAAAAAATATCTTACAACAGTTACAGAAGATAAAATGAAATTTTTATTAACGGAAGGATCGCACTCTTGAAACAGAATGCAATACATGCTCTTTTTTGCACTCTTTAAACAAATAAGTAAAATGTATCTGAAACCCTTACATAGAAAGACCTTTTATGCACTAATTTCGTTTCCATATATAAAAAATAAAATTCCTCCAGTAATTTTTCAGATTCTGTAAGGTTATTTTGCAATGCAGCTGCCTTCAGCTTTTTAAAAATCATTAAGATTGTACACCAGAAAAAGTATTTTCCTCTGTTATCTTTTATCATAGCAGACTTACGTCCTTTTCTTTTAACCGCAAAGAGAAATGTGCTTTCAAACTCAATTACTAAGACCCCCTCTCAATTAAAAATAATTATGCCACGAAACCTGTGTTGATTGAAGTATGTAAGAGAAATAAATATGACACCAGCACAGCATCAATTGCATGTATTGGTGTTATGCATATTCTGTTACATGTGCCATTTCATGGTGAAAAGTAAAAACACATAATCAATACTGAAAGTGGGATAGAAAATCACGAACTGAAGGTTAGGGGCCCGTGTTATGTTTTTCCTGAGGTCGTACGTCATTTCGCCAGGAATCTGGGCTGGAGCCTTGACCCCAAACAAAAGCGGACGTTTGTATTTTTGTAGCATCTTCAGGGTGCTATGACCTCTCAATTGCCATAGCAACGCGGGAAGCCGCGAGGTTAACAATGGAACTGAGGTTACTCTATTGGAAAACCCAAGGTTGTTAAATAAAATCAGGTAATTTTTTCCTCGAAGCAATGTATTAAAAGAAAGTAGGTTCAGAAACTGCTTATTTTAGCAGAAAACATCAAATATTACACTGAAATGTAATTATTTTATTCTTAATGGTTTTTTTTTTAATTTTAAATCGAAAGTTATACGATTCTGGCGGCACTTAAAAGAACGTTAATCGTTTATAAAATGTGCAAACTTCATTAACGTATTTTATTTTTGAGTTTTTATTTTAAAGACAATAGTCTTTTACAGAGTCAGTCTTTAAAAAAAAAAAAGTCTTTAGAGTATCGAAAACGTTTTCAAAGACGGTTTCCTGAGAACCATTGGAAACACATTATTACTGACAATTCAATAAAGAATGCATATTTTAATACTTTTATTGTATTCTAATGCATATTTCAATACTTAGAACATAAGATCTAAAAGCGAAATTTTTATTAAAATAGTACTGGATAATTGCATTCATAACAACTATTGATAAATCATCATTAAACTGCGTATCTGAAACATCACTAAACTGCATATAATCACTTTTATAATAATAATATAAATATTAAAAAGAAAGATGACCTTAAAAAGTGTTTCTTCTCATAAATTTATTCTTGAAGAAAGTTTTTTTCTTTTCCAACATTAGGCTACCTCTATATGTAATAAAATTGAGTACTATTAAAAGTTTCCGGAAAATTAATTTTAATTAAACGAAAAACGCGGAAATGTATCCACGAATAAAAATAGAAAGCTTTGATATTTCCAATCTTAAACTACTGTTAGTCTTTCTGGTATATGGTCTGTTTGTTTGTTAGGATACAAGAAAGCACACAATAGCTTTTTGCTTAAGAGATACTTCTGAGGTGGACTTTCTGATAGAAAGTGGCTCTTATTTTACTTAGATCGTCCAGGGCAGAAACTAAGAAAAATTCATACAGTCAGTTTTCGCCGGAATTTGAAATAGAAAACATTAGTTACTTGATTATACAGGAACTTCTTCCATTAGACTAACTTCGAGGACTATGGTACATAGTCCCGTGACTCTGTCTTACCTTTTTCAATGCCATTAACTTTATTTTATGGTGATTCTTTGAAAGTACTGATCTAGCCTGCATTTTTTAGTGATTTCAATCTTATAACTTGCAAAAATATGCAACATAGTTCTACAATTTAAATCAAGTCAAAATTCGATTCACGAAACCTCTTGTGTGAATAATTTAAAAAAATCTCTTCCCAAAATGCATTTATAGGAATTAATCTTAAGATATTATCGCATTCCCCCGTGCATATTCTTGTAGTGCAAGTCTTTACCACATCTAACGAGCAATTGGAAGATCCGAAGTTCGGATCCTTATCGAGGTACAACTAATTTTCAAGCTTCCAACACCGAAAATGCTGTACATGTTCGTTAAAGAAACGCAAGATCTTCACAGTTCATTCTAAAATTATACTGAGGATTACCAGTGCAATCAGTTTTAATTACTATATTACATATTTCCAAAATTTAAAAGCGGGCTTGAGTCCTCTTTATCGTATTAATCAAAACATCATTTTGATATACGTAGAGAATCTTGTAATAAATGGGTTAAGATCTTTTATTTTGGATCCAAAAGTAACACACAATAGTAGCTGAACTGCCAATAGTCAGTTTGCCATTCTATGAAACTAAACAAAATTTTAAAAGAGTACATAAACTTACTTACTGAATTAATAGTGTATCAGGTCTAATTCGTGTGTATTTGGGATGTATTTTCTGCCTGTAAACTTAGTCAGATCAGTTAAGCTTTTTGATACGATTTTGCTTTCGGGTATGAAAATCGGTAGTTTTTTTTTGTTCAGATGCAATAACAAAGCAACAATACAATTTTGTGTAATCTGAATTAATTTGTGGAATATCTTCCATCGAATGACCTCAATGCTGTCTTAAATTTTGATTTTTGCTTTGTATGTGGATTTTTCTGGCTTAGTGCTCTACAACTATTTCAGATAACGAGGGCAAATTCTCAGATTTTAGTGCCAATGGACCTTTACTTTTCCTCCTATCAGAAAGAAAGATGATAATCAACGGCGCCTTGTTGCCACTACATTTACTGAAATTCCATGACTTTTAACCCATTTCCAGGCGATGAAAAAAGGTCATAGCCTCTGACAGAAAGATTTCGTGACAACGCCTATAACAGATTCGTTGAGGAAAGAGGAAAATAATAGTTTTTTTTACTACTTAGATGTTATTTTGTGCAGTTAACCCATTTTATCTGCATAACCAATACTTAAATTTAAAGCTTTGTACCATTTTCTTTTCTTGCAAATGAAAAGTTTGTTCTAAAAGCATCCCTTCAAATCTTTAAACTGTGGGAAACTACTGAAAAGCTTTCATTCATTTTCATGCAAAGCTTCAATTGTGCAAATCCTCATGATGTTGCTTCGTTCATTTTTATAGAGAAATTTTTGAAATTGACAGAAATAGTTCTCTAGTTGTTATCATTCACACAAATAGCAGATAAGACATTTCGTGTTAAGAGAATCATGCTTATTTTATCTTCCATTGTCAACTTGTTACTATATTAAGTGCTATACATTTCATCGCTTATACAAGAAGTACCAGATTCCCATTATTATTTTTCTTTCTTACTGTTTAATGCGAAGGGAAAAGGTTGAAATTAAGCCTTCAAAAGATCAGCATCTTATATACTATACACGAAAAGAAAGGCTAATATGTTTTTGCCCGAAAGAATAAATCAGCTGTTTAAGATAAAATAATTATTTTTCCATTCAATTTTTTTACGTTAAGTAGGTGATGGATGATCTTTCATTTACGTGTCACAATAGTCAAAATTACTTCTCTTCTTTAGAATCAAATCCTTTCAAAGTGAAGAAATTTAATCTTGAAGAATGAGAAATTATTTTTAGTATCTTGGCATATAAAAGAATAATCATCTTTTACCGTCTACGTTACACATCTAAAATTTAGTGGATGTGAAATTTAACTACTTGGTAAAGGGTGACAATGAAAAGATTTCAATGTTTAGATATTTAACGGTAAAATAGTTTCAACTTTTTTAGTTTTAATTAATTTAAATATGAGCATGTTTTCTTCATCAAACGGTCACCTTACATCAAAAGTATGCTAGTATTTAACAGCTTGAAGCTATACATTCACAATTTTTCCAGAATTCTTGGAGCGTCTAAAATTGCTTTAAAATAATAAAATTTAGTTGACATCTCTTGGACGTCTTATAAATTCAAACGCTTTTATAAATTATATAAAGTTGTAGAGACATGAGATATTTTTGAATCAAGAGACATGCAAAATGAGCAATGCCCTCGCCAGGAGTCGAACCTCGGATCCCTCGAATACGCGCTGAGTTTGTTGACCATTACACCACGAAGGCATGCTGAGAAGGCGGGAGAAATACCTTATAAAGTCGTATGGCAAATGCTAGTAATTTTGGTATTAACATTGCTGCACGAAAGGCTATATAACAAATGCATAGAAAAATTTTGTGTCTGTCTCCTTGCTTTTGTTTATATTAGAGGTATTGCTTAGGAGTATAAATTGGTAGAAATGTTTAGTGCTTATTATATTAACAACGCAAATTAATACAAGATATAAGCCAAATACTATTTAAGATTTTATCTTTTCCCCGTAATCCTCTATTAAATAAAAATTAAACTTCGCCAATCGAAAAGAAGCCATTTTTACTCGTCAAACCGATAAGAAACATTAAACAGACCATGAAATTTTTCCGAAAAATAAGGCTTGAAATATAAATTGTGCTCCAGTCGGTATTCGAACCACAAATCATCCACGTATCAGTTGGACATGTTGACTACTTACACCACAAGTCATACAGAAGACGGCGATAATTCCTAATATTTTTCCCCAATTGATGGGTGACAGGGAAGAGGAATCAATTCAGTTGACTAAACTTAAGTGGTGAAGATTCATCATCCATGATATTTTAGATATTCTGGAGCAAGAAACATAAAAATTCAACTGTGCCTTCGCCGAGATTCAAACCATGAACCATCTACGAATTTATACCTCTAAGCAATACTTCTGAATCTTCCAGCTGCTAGCTTTACGTCTTAATTGTTTGGATTAAGACAGCATGCACGAGGAAATGCGATGATTCCTAATAGCATTTTACAATTGTACTGGACACATAAATAATAAAATAGCACATTTTTAACATACTACTCTCCAGCTGATTAATTTTTCTTTCACTTCTCCCTGTTCGTATTTTGTAACGATACTGAAGCTAATATAACAAATATAATGTAAAAACAATTAGAGCTTTTTAAGAAAGAAAGAAGTTAATCAATTAATGAAATTTGACTTTATAAAGCTCACTAAACATGGAAAATTCATAGTCAATCTTGACAAGAAAATATAGTCATTATTTAGTTGATAGAATCAGGGTAAAAAAATGTGTGCAGCTTAAATCAACTCAGTGCTATTTTTGATTCATTACATTCTGAATCTTCAGATTACGACATTTATAACCCAGATACTTTATTTCACTTTAATCGATAAAAAAATAGAGCTAAAAAGAAAACATCAGTTTTTTTTCCGCTTGTAAAAGTGAACGTTAACCTTTTGATGGAGGTTTTATTGGCTAATATTAGAACAAAAATTTTATATCTCATAACCTCATTTTTAGTTAATTATGTTTTCTACCTTGAAATAGTAGGCTAACGCCCTGTTTATGGATTTCGACTCTTTAAGCGTATTTTTGCAGCAAATACACAAAAATGAACGTTTAATACGCAGGAATACAATAATCTGTCGTTTACCCGTGCTTAATATTCGTGTAGCATAAAACTGTTTGTTAAAGCGTTAATATTTTCTCCCTCCTTTCTGCATGCCTTCGTGGTGTAAATAGAAGCACGATCGACGCGTACTGGAGATGTCTGAAGTTCGAATCCCGAGAAAGACAATTGCGGATTGCTTCAGTTTTCTGACATCGGAAAATCTAATGACTGTATAAAGTTTAAAATTATTTTTAAGTTGAAAGATTACTTTGTTCAGAGCATTTATTCCGAAGATAAGATAAGCATTTCTTTGCTGAAAGAGGCATTATTTTTCTGTGCGTTATTGACCTTAAGGAAATTATCTATCTTTTTAACACCTGGGGGTGGGAATGAACTTTTAAAACGTATATCAAAAGAAATATTTTCGTAATTTATCGAATAAATAATTTTCATAATTTTCTGTAAAGAAAAATTTCTATGCTGAATTATTTTTATGGCCGATGCATAATCACGATAGTGGTTAGAGACGCTGACTGCCGTACTGAAGGGCCCGGGTTCGAATCAAGGAGAAGGCATGGATGTTTGTAAATGTGTCTGCGCGGCATGGTGGCTCTTAAAATATGCGGCGAACCGAAAGTCCTGTCGAAAGGTTCGCTGTAGGGTAAGAGGGGTAACAAACCCTCGGACACATCCCCCCGGGGGCTGTCCACCAAAATTGGGGGGGGGGGGCGGAACTGAGCAACATCGCTGTATGGTGCTTAAGACTCTAGCGAAACACAGGCGCAATCTTGGTGCTCCTTGCGTTAACGTTAAGAGAACAAAAAAGCTATGTTAACAGGAGTGAGTCCAAGAGCTGAGTGGTAAACCACGAGCTCTTCAGGAGCATAAAAAAACTTAACAGACCCTCTGGTAAGACGTTAAAATCTGACTCCTTTCAGATTATTTTATTTATTTATTTATTTTGACATTAGCATATTCATATAACAATATTTTATTTGTTTTCACCCACGCTTTTCTGAAACTTTTAGACTTTTTCTTTCTTGAATTCTTTTTAATGGAACATTTAAACATGCTTTTGTCGGTATTAAATATGACTTAATATTTTGTACATTTATTTAGGCAGAGCGAAAGGAACACTTAATAAGTACGGTTGATAATGTAATGAAACTTTCCTAAGAAAATCACACATTTTACAAGCCTGAATTCAGTTAGCTATAAAGAGGAGTGGTCGCTTTAGAGAATGTGATTACCGACAATATATAATAGCTTTGTTATCCACAGAAATTCTCGACGTCTTGCAGAAATGACTACCGCAAGCATTTTCACAACGCTTGTCTTAGTCTATTGTGATATTTTTTTCGTAATACATGCATTAAAGACTGGAAATGTTAAACTCTCCTATTTTTAGTTTATCAATGGACAAACTCAAATGGTTCATCTCCATTGGGAACCATACTTAGGAACATTCAAGTGGCTTAAGTTACTCCGTTCAGAAATTCTTTTACATCTGAGCATTGCTCAATCTCTTCAGAAGATGCAAGACTTTTAGTACGAAAGAAGCGAAGAGAATCCAAGGTAAATCTGAATTGCGAATGAATGATATACTTAAACACGCTGGATTGATAGCCTGATTGATGTTTTCCGATCATTCATAACAGAGATCTGACTGACCCTTTTAAAGGGTTTAAGGAAAAGGTCATAATTAGATAGGCATACCTGCAATATGTATGGGAGCATTATTAAACTTTGAGAATAATTACTAAAGGTTACCGTAATTGAAAGCAAATATTAACTTAGTCTTCAATCTGCTGGTTGCAGATTTAATAATAGATAATATTTTAAGTATTACTTTACTTCCGGTCATTACAATGCAGATACATAAGGATCCATGAGACATGGAAAATGTGCAATGTCCTCGCCGGGACTCGAACCACGGACATCTCGAATACGCGCCGAGCAAGCCACTCCACCACGAAACCATGCTAAGAAGGCCGGAGAAGTACCTTATAACCATAATAACGTTTTTGCAAAACAGCAATCCATTCTGAAAGTTTCGCTTTTGATAACTAAACAATGTGCATTGTTTACAAATTTCGATTATAGGTTTTGATTACATGCATAAAGATAGAGAACACAGTATATTCATTCTTCCTCTAATAATTTATGTTTCGATTATTTTAGAATATTAGCACTAGAATAGTTTTTACTATTGTAAATTTGAATACAGCGTAATTAATTTTTGTTATGTCGAACGTTAATTTTTGTTATGTGCCCAATGACTCAATCTTTCATGATAGCTTATTGTATTCAAAGAAAGCAAAAAACATTTCATCTCAAAGCGAGAAAAAATATGCGTGATGAAAATAACATTGTTCAAAAAACATACAATTTTAAACTAATTAATTCCGCCAGAGAAAACATATTCGAGTTGTGATACAACTTGTTCCACCATTTTCATGAAATGATGTTTCTTTTCCCCACTCTTTTGATTCTTGACATTCACCTACATTTTTGAAATAGGAAATCTGGGTCAAAGGTTTCGCTGTGAGTTCGCTATGAAGCGAACTACCAGACTCAGTTGCTCATAAATGTGGAACTTTATGTGCTGCTGGTCACAGTTGCAGTCATAATTTACGAATACGTTCAGTTTATGCCGTTCTATTATTGGATAACCGCTTTAGTGGATTCCTGTAAATGACACTTTGATTTGTTGAAAACAATCCGCGGCGCCGTTAAATCTGTTGATTTCTGTTACAACCTAGTTTTTAGGAGCATTCATTGACATGATCTGGTTTAAATTATAAAATAGTGCCAGAAAAGGATTAACATGTAAAACAGTCGTATCCAAACACGCTATCATAACATGTAATGCTAACGAACCTTAATTGAATGTAATAATAATTCCATTTAATAATAACATCATTTAGTAAAACTTTTCATCTTACGATGTTCTTATTTTTGTATACATATAAATTATAACATATCAATCTGAAGATATAAATTGCATTAATATTTAACATCTACAATTAACTTCCAGTTGTAGGACGTAATACCGAAGATGACGGTCGCAGTTAACTTAAGTTCATACATATTAATTCGATGTAGTTTAGAAAACTTAAAGATTTTTGCCAAACTTGTATGTTAATTATAAAGAATCCTTTATAATTAACATACAAGTACTAAACCATATCTATATTTTTAGGTACATTTTTTCTGGAGAATGATTATTTTGGTTTACTTATGTATGATTAACAGCTATTTAAAACAAAAAGAATGTTTTATAAAGAATGGAAGAATAAATACCATTTGAAAGGAGGAATGATTATGACGTCTATAACTGTCACTTCTATTATTGTATACATTATTGTACACTGTTTGTTTAAGTTAGGTAGTCAGTTCTTTTTCACGCTGATGATTTGTGATAGTAATTTTTCCATGTTTCGTAATAAACATATTTAATCTCTTTTTAAAACTATGCCTCGTTAATCTGCCCCTGGTTCATAAGGAATTCTCCGTGTTGTCATTTATTTACAATTTCTTAGATAAATCTTAAATGTCAATGCCAAGGAGGTATATCTTTTATTCTTCAGTCAAAATGATTTTCCTAGAGTAGATTTGCAAGTATTCTTGATTCAGTTAAAATTGCTTTTCTAAAACAGAAATATTTCGAAGTCCATTCGATTAAAAGCCAAAAGCACGGAAATTACATTTTGAAATTTTCCTTAAATCGATTCAAAAAGATCTATGAATTTTCGGTTTTCAAAAATTCCTTTCTGTTTCTAATGTAACGCGGAACGCATAAATACATCAGATGAGCTCTACAGCAAAACGGGAAGGTTGAAATAGGAACATATAGTTAGAGTTACAAGATAATAATTTTAATTCAGGCAACGGATTTTTCTCTTTTCGAACTGTAGTTCAGAAGTTGCATCAGAAGGTATATGGCACAGAGAACTTTTAAAAATATGTAAATGATTAAAAATCAAGCAAAAATGAAGTTTTCGATTAGCGTAGATTCTGAAGATAATAAAATTAGTTTTACAGAGGTAGGAGGAACAACAACCACAATTAAACGAAAATTAATGAGCAAAACGAAGATAAAGCGAATTAGCGCCATCTGTTCAGGAAAAAAGCAATTAAAAGTGAAAAAGCTGCGATATTTCGAAAGAGTTCGGAAGAACTGGGTTGGAGTTAATGTCATTAATTAAAGAAGGTAAATTTTTGTGACTAGGGTGGGCTTTAAGGAAATCATATTTACCAAATGAGTAAGTTTTTGGGTTAATCTTCATAATGATTTAAAATTTCTAATATGTTAGCTTTTAGTTTCATTATTGTTTCCCCGACAGATAATGTTGCATATCACGTTCATTTTCACTTTACTCCGCCCTTTATTTCCATATAATATAGCTATTGTACTTTTTCATCTTTGAAATGTTTCCACCTGATGCCCTCGAATTGGATAGAGTTTATATTTAAAATCTATGTCAGTTCTATTTTTGCCAAATTTAAAATTTTGTATTGGTATGTTTCTTTTCATTTACATTTAAACAGTTTTTTAAATACCAGTTCTATGAGTTTTCACCTACGAGTGCTCTTACTATATACAATTATTTGAAAGCATAACATGAAAATTATTCATTATTTAAGTATTTTGAGAGTATAGTATTTAAATTCATTTTTTTAATTATAATACAAAAATAATTCAGTATTCATTATTTGAAAAAAATTCGGCCACATTTTAGAATATTGCGCATTATTTTTGCATTATTATGTTGGCATCAAAATCTAGTTTTCAGCATGTCAGTCACAGGAATTCTTTTAATTTACAGAATCTATGAATTAATTGTGGAGAGCAATATTCTGCCCTGATGCAACGTTTAAATAAATCATTTTTTGGAAGTGTTAATCCCTTTTTGAAAAATCTTAGACTGTAGTAAATTAGAGAATAATTTAAACGCGTGTCAACAGAGAAAAACTGAAGTGAGTTTCAACTGCTAATAAGGAAATGAAAGCTAAACTAAGCCAGTTTATCTGGAATCCAAAGCAATGGCAATTTCTGTCGGTAGTTTATTCTGTTCCTTATTTAACTTCAAAAATTGATTATCTAAATCAATTAATTGTTATGAATAAGTATCAATTAATTTCAATACCAATTAATTATTATGAAATTAACCTGTCTTGTAAAAATGCATTTCATAACATAACAGGTGGTAACTTCTGCTTCAGATTTAAGGGAATTTTTATTTTTAACTTTTTAAAATTTATTTTAATACATATTTCTATATTTTACAATGTTAACGTGTAATATAATTTAAGATAGCATCTATAATAATTGTTTTAGCTCCTATGCGTAATGATAAAGGAATACTGAAAAAAACTGCTTTTATTATTGTCATGGAAAATAGTACTACAATAGATTGATTTTTTCCAATATCTTCAAGAGAAGTATTTATTATATTACAGTAAATGTTGCATCATTGTAATATTTAATAATAATCAAAATATCATACTTTCATTTACAGCATTTTCTGAAGTAAATTTGTTATTTCATTTTTTCATAAACAGCACTGTATGTGTTCATAATCTAAACAGTCGTACTTGAAGGTACTTAAGGTTATCTGTACAACTTCAAGGCAGTTAGTGCGCTATGGAATTCTGTAATAATACATACATGTGAAAGAACAGCGTATTATTTTTACCAACAGTGACCTTCTAGTAAAGTCCGGCTGGTCAATTACTCAGAGTCGCTTCGCTACATTCAAAAATGACGCATAATACCTCTAATAAAGTCCAAATGTCGGACTTTGACGATTATGGAGTGAAGAATAATTTATTCAGTGGCATTATACGCTACGAAGGTCAAAGAAGATGAAGGTCTTTGCAGTTCGATTGGCATTGAAAACAGCAACACAGAAAACGTTACCATGGTTTTTACCGATAGATGTTTAGCCTTTATGATGTTACTGCATTTCCACGTTTATGTTTACGTTTCCGTTACCTGCGAGATCACTATCGAATGCGTCATTCTTGAATAGCAGTTGAAAAAAGAAATTTTATTTGTTTGGAGGATTACCAATAAATTTGTTCGATGAATACTCAAAGTATTCGACATGTTGGTATAAAGCATGAACAAAATTAATAAAGAATGACCTATACATGAAAACTTACTGGATGGAAATTGATTATATAATATGTACAGAATGTAGAGATTGGTATAATGTGATATAAGACGGAGAAAATACTACAGTGCGCAAATTAATTAATTAAGTCATTTTTTCACAATTTTAAATTAGTCGACAGCAGGTCCTCAAAGCAGTTTTATCTGCCTTATTATCGCCTGGATGTCTGCTTTCGACTGCTTAAAACTGGTTTAGACAATAAATAGAATTATTGCATCATTTTTAAGCTTGTTTGTGTGCGAAGACGAAACTACTTTTGCAAATTTTTCAAATGTGTTTTGCATTCGTCCATTCTAATGTACTTAAAGTGGATAGGCTAGTACTCAACAGTCACACATCCATGACTGTAAGAAATATTGTCTCTGCGGTTGGTGTTGGAAAATCGAGTGTTTCTCTAATTCTGAGGAAACACAATGAAATTGGATCCTTTTCTTCAGAAATGTGAATTTGAGCAAACGCATTGGCTTGCGTTCGAGAACATTGTGGGCCAAACCGGTAGCAATTCGTTCCAGAAGGTTCTCCATCCGTCTATGGCATGCCGCCAGATATCGCCAAATGGGCGATTTCTCGCCAAATTTGGCAACATCGCCTTCCTTTGCCATTTTCTAGCAACCCTACAGCCACTTTGCGGAGAAGCTATCTTACTGTGGCTGAACATTTCGTAACAATATGTGTGGATATTCAGAGGGAACAAGATTTACCCAACTCAAATTACGAAAGCAAATAATTAATAATGAACTGAGTTTAATTGAAATCAGAATAGGATCAATGAAAAATCAGAATGTAGTTCCTACTAATTAGAAACAAACGTCATGCACTGAATACTGTAAATGCAATTTAAGTCCATATGTGTATTCCATGAATATTGGTTAACAAAATTACTGCTATCTTGAAGTGCTGTTTGGATAATATATATTATATTATATTCTAAAAAATCTTAGGCAGCCAAATGAGGTTTTCGAAATGGCAATAACAGTGATGATATATATCGTCTGTGTCTATCAGTGTTCCTGGTACGAACATTTCTCTCTTTCCACAGACTGTTTGCCTCTTGGCATCAAAAGCATAGTATATTAATCTGCGAATGAAAGGTTTAAGCTTCTGACATGATCATTTTCTTATTTTCAGTAGTAGAATTAGCTTCAGGATAAACTCGAAAACATTTGCATTTCCGTAATCGGATTACAGATGCTAAAGCTTCGAGAGGCAAAAGCTGCCTTCAAGGACAAAGTGGGCATATTTTGAAGTAGGCACTTATTTACTTCAAAAAGTAAAATATCTTCTTTGCTACGAAACACATCATTTGAAAGAATATGAATTGATTTAAGCTGAGTAAAGTGGCTTGCAACGAATAGATTCTTGTGATTATAATAAATAATGTTTTACCATTTCTTCGACTTTGCCTTTATGAAGGTATTTAACCTTCGTTACCCAAGTAATGTTGTAGAAATGCAATATAATGTAAGGAATACTTTACGCAAAAACAAAATTATGCTACGTTAGAAATGTTCGTTAAAAATCTTATCTCCTATTTTTCTCTCTTATTCCATTATTTTTTAATACATGTACTTTATTTCTAAAACTGCACAAATCGTGTGTTCTTACTAATCCGCCTAATGTTAAGTGCTATTGGGTTAACAGTTAGGCATCGACAGAGATTTTTCAAACTAAGATTTTTTATTTAATTTAATTTCATCACGAAAAATGTAGTATAAAATCGGGCTAACTGAATGCTTGGTGATATTCAGCATTAAGTAGTACTTAAGCCTTTTCATGTTGATGTAAAATACGGTAAAACAAATAAATAATGGGAAAAGAAGCTGATCCTTAAATTTCCATTTCAGGTGATGATAGTTTTAAAATTCAGATAATCATTCAACACAGAATTACTATTTAAAATGAATACAAGTTCATCCAACAGTAATAATAACAGCCCGGCGATCTTGGCTTCAGTGGCAGTAAAGGTGACACTAACTGAAACGTTCTTTTTTCGAATACACAAGATGCAGGATGCTTAGTAGATGTTCTTCTCATAAAGAATCATACACATTAAGCCTTTCGTAAAACATTGGTCGCTTCTTTGACTACCAGTGGCTGCTGAGACGTCACTTCTCTAACAAATGTGTAACATTAAATTTATATTAGGGGATGAATAATGATCTTCAGGTATTACAGTTATCCTTCGCTGATTTGGATAAGTAAGGTGACCGACTATACACTGCGATAAAAAAAATCAGTTTTATATCTCCCGTTCTACTGGGCCGATAGACGAAATTCAGCTTGTGTTAGGATATATATTAGGTTTATATATAGCATTATTAGGCATTTTGACGCAAAATCGGGACTTTTTTCTGAAATGACATGCCACTTTTTTCCATATTTCGATTCTACGACTCAAATTACGCCCGAACTGCCAAGTTTTGTAAAAGTCGCACGAGTAGTTTTTAAAAAATTAGCTCTCAAAATTTGAGCTCCTCAATGTTAATTGAATTTGATATAAATTTAGCAATATCTCTTTTTTTTCCTTAAACTTACTCGATTCCTCCTTCCAGAATTAGAAATTTAGACTTAATCCAAACACAATTCGCACATTTGTTATGATTTATTTTTTAAATTTCTATTTTTAAATACGTTTTAATAAATTTTTCGAAAAAGTGTTTTGATTATAATCTATAAAAGTTTTAACATCCACTTAAAATAGATGCATTTCTACGCACACCTCCAAACAATTAGAGTTTTTATTCAAAATTTTTCAAAATATACATGAAATTACATATTGGCGCGTTTTGAAATTTAGCATCTTTTTTTTTGAGCGATAATAACATCATATATGGTTTTCGCACTTTGTTAAAATTATTTTAAAGTATGTATGATGACTTTTCCTTATGCTCGTCAGCGATGCAAAAAAGGAAAGGAAAATTAAGTTGCTATAAATTAAGAATTTCGCCAAGTAAATTATACTTGGCGCAAACTGAAAAAGATCCGCCAAGATAAATTTTTGAATTTCTCCATAAATTTCGCACCACATTTTACAAAACTTAATATTTAGGCACAATTTGAGTCGTAGAATCGAAATATGAAAAAAAAAAAAAAAACTGGCATGTCATTTCAGAAAAAGTCCGATTTTTGTGTCAAAACACCTATGTTAGAATAATGCTATATATAAATCTAACGTACATCCTAAGTCACGCTTTCGAGACATAAAAAATGCAATTTGAATTTCGTCAATCGGCCCAGTAAAACGGGAGACATAGAACTGTCCCACTTTTTTTTTCGCGTTGTATCTATTTTTTAAGTAGTTCCAGGTTCTACAGATCGTACTTTCGAGAATATTTAACTCTTTGGAGATGCTTAGCTGCGTTTAACCCACTTCGAGCCTGCTGATCATTCGCAGCTTCTGACTTTCACTTAAATGATGCTTCTCAAATGTAATGCATTACATGTGATACATGAATGCATAATATTTCAGATAAATTATATCTTTCAGTTACACATTCTAAATGATGTGATTAATAACATTTAACCACTTTTAAACTTGCACTTTTAAGTTTGAGCAAGATTATCAACATCGCACAACATCCTTCCCCGATTTGGTCGAATCCTATTATTTGCCCATTCTCTGCGCAAATACATACACTTCAATAAGTTTCAATGTTCGGTAGAATATAGTCGCTGTAAATAACTAAATGGAATATTAATCGTTTTTTTGTATAATTAACATTATTTTAACAAATTATCCTTCAATTTTGAATACTATTGTAAATGCAAATTCAGATTTCTATGTTCGCGATACTCATGCATAAATATTTTACTCATACATGTTTCACGTTTATTTATCAGCGTGTTATGTTATTCTCTTATCTCACTAACTAAAATATTTAACACTTAGTTTATTTTCCTTTGAGGATCTAGACTACACACATACAGATATTCATACAGCTCTGGATCTTAACGGCCTGTTGAACTTCCAGCAGATTGACGTGCCAATTGAAATGAAGGGAGACGACCTGGAAATCCGGAAACTGAGTGCAATGAAAGCGAAGAAGTAGTCTGACCCAGATCGAGACCAAACTCAAGTGGTCCGAATCCGGAACAATTAGAGCTGTTTCTTTAATCACTTTTGCTATCAACCGCGATGATAATTAACAGTTGTTTCTTGCGCTTCATTCCGAAATGGTGAAAGTCAGTAAAACCTTCGGGATTTTTTGCAGAGTTTATTTTTTAGACGCTTGGGATGAGTGCCTTTTGGTTTCAAGAAGTGGACATAGACCTTTTTTTTCCAATAATGTTAGACATAAATTATCTCCAGCGTGAAATCTTGCGAACTTGATTGCTCGTATTGTGCAACTGCTCGCTTCAAAAGCTGGCAGTTTAATTTTCCATTTACTGGTTTTTCAACGTTTTTTTATTTATTTTTTATAGACATGTCTGTGGTTTTGAGCAATAAAGGTCACACAAAATGAAGAAATTTCCTTCTGGAAGAGCTTTTAAGCGCAATAAACAAAACAGGTACAAAAAGTGATTACGATAATAAAAATTATTAGAACAAAGCATCTGCGAAATTTTATGGCTAAAATAACCGATATTTGAAGGGACAACGTAATAGACACTCATTCTACACGAATTCCTACAGGCTAATATCTACGAAAATTCTTTTTAAAACTATATGACTCCTACACAAACTTTCTAGTATTCATTTGCAGAAGCCAGACAGACGTAAAGCTATTAATTTTCTAACTTTTTAAATGCTGTCAAAATTGCATCTTTCACAGTTCAGTAAGGGCCAGATCTCGTTCTTATGGGAATAATCAAAAGAAATTACTTTTTAAGTCTAAATCTTGACAATGAGGGCCTTGAGCAAAAGGACAGCTACTAACTGTTGAACTTTATCTCGTTTAAGGTCTATTTCATCTTTTCATCTTTACAGAAAATCGAATTCATTGCCTTTCTTTGTAAGGAATTTCTGCATGGTCGTGCGTGCTGTTGCATTGTAAGTGATTAGCATGGCCATCTGGCAGCTGAGAAATCGGTGATTCGATTTCCGGTACAATTGGATTTATCATATATTTTAGCAAAGAAAAGATAAATCATCTCTATAATAGTACCCGAAATGAAATTACAGTGGACGAAAATTGTTCCCACTTTAGCCGATTAGATATCGTGCCTATCCTCATTAGCCCCCTAAGTAGTGAAGAATGTAAGGAGTTATCGCACTTCCCCGGGCATACTGCAATTTTCCGAATGGTTGGTATATCCAGCTAGTTGAAAAGTCAAGATTCGAATCTCCGCAACGCACAGTTTGATTTTATCATAAACTCTAGCTCTAAAAATTTTAATCGTCTTTAGCCATCATCAAGGAAAAATTCCATATGGATTATTTTATACCGAGCAGAAAACTCACAAATGTAGTCTTACTCAAATCTTAGAACACCGTTTGGACAAACAAATAAAAGAACTTTTAAAAAATTGCTTAGAAACTATAAGGTATTTCTCCCGCCTTCTTAGCCTACCTTCGTGGTGTATTGGTCAGGCCACTCGGGCCGTATTCGAGAGGTCCGAGGTTTGAGTCCTGACGAGGACATTGCTCATTTTTCATGTCTCCAGCTTCAAAAAATCCTAATGTGTCTACAGTGGCGCCCGAACTAAGGTATGGTGGATGAGAATTCTCCATCACCAGGATTTGGCGAACTGGTCCCCAATCCCAAGTCACTCTTTAAAAAAAGGTGAGTATATAAGGTATTTCTCCCACCATCCTAGCATGCCTTCGTGGAGTAACGCTGAGCATACTCGGCGCGCATTCGAGAGGTCCGAGGTTCGAGTTCCAGCGAGGTCATAGTTCATTCTTCAAAAAATCCTAATACCTCTTCAAACTAGTTTAACCTAGGTTGTCTGCAAATTTGCTATATACATCACTGAAGTCTAAATACTTTTTTAAATATCCTAGAGAGCTAACATTTAATGAATTACCCACGGATATTCACTGCTTTTCACTAAGGGTTTGAATCATTTCAACTTTAAAGCTTTCATTTCAAACTCGAGTGCGTTTCTTGACGTGAACAGCTGTGATCTTAATTCGATGATCTAAACGCAGAGGATCAATGCAACGATTTTCGAGGAAACAGGTATTTTTGATATCTATATTAATGTTTATTTTAAATAAGAAGTTTAGAAATTATTTTACACGTTTTTTGCGCAGCAAATATAATAAAATCCTGTCAAGAATAATGACCTATATCCATGTTATAAGTGAGAAAATAAACCATGAAAACCAAAAATGCAGTTTGAACCTGGATTGGATTACCAGTATTGAGCGGTTTGGTCGATGGAAAGGAGTTTAGAAAAATAATTTTGCATACATTGCCTTAGCCAAACAGTTGAATTAACCTATTAATTTGAAGTCCAGTTAAACAATTAACCTATATGCTAACTGTGCTTAAGGAATTTGTCAAGATGAGGTGTTTGGGTTGGCAGACCAACTCGTAAACCTTTCTGAAAATGCATCGGTCTCTTTCTTTGCTTAGATTTCATATTTTCATTCCAGAAAATATTATTTTGCACCAGTGTCATGTTGCAAATTGAATGGTGTTATACACATTAAAATATAGAATAAATTTGAAAGATTCCCGACACACTTGGTGTCACTTCACGATGCCCCGGTATGTTCCAAAAGAGTTTGGGAAACGTTAGTATAATCAGTTGTAATGAGTTAATGCTAGCCTGAGTCATTGTTCTTAAAGAACTAAGAAGGCGAGGAAAAAGAGGGGGAAAAAAGCATTATCGCTCGCGTGAGTAACTTCCTACGATTGGAAACTGACACTACAACTTTCTGTCTCATCAACTCAGTGGTTATATCACCATAAATAAGAGTTGTCATCCACCGTAACGAATGGAGAACATAACGCGTGGTAGGCGGCAGATCCCTAACAAGAGAGTTTCTTTTATCACTAGCTGCACGGTGTCTTCCTCCAAGGTCAATCAACTTTCTATTTAGAAGAGAAGGAGGGGATTCTATGGGAATTGTCTGAGAATATTCTCATATTACTAAACAATCTTCTTTTATTCGTGGTACATGCGTGTCGCCCCGCAGTAAAAAAACCGTTATCAAAAATTTTCTGGCGTTTTTAATTCATTCAGTATTACATGAAATTAGAAAGTATTTTGAAACAAGTCCCGTGTGAAATTGGATTATTTATATGAGGTTAAATATAACCTAAAGGTGAAGTGTCTTTTCATTCAGCGAAAGATTTGTAGATAGATTATCTTTTATTCGTTGGTGTAGAAAGTACTCATGAGAAATATCTTGAAGAGTTGATTTAAATGTAAGATTTCTTATCTCTGATATGTTTCAAATAACCAGAGATAAGAAAAAAAGACCGAGGAAAAAAGTGGATATTTTAATATGAAATCGTTTTCCTAGAGATTATTTGAAAATTTGAGCTTCAAGAGTAATTTTTTAATTTATGTTTTTTAATATAAGCGAATTAATGTAAAATTATGTCTTATCTACCCTCCTCCAGATTGTAAATGCATAAGCTGGAGATGTTTTTTCCCCTGTGTGCAATGTGATCGAACCAGTTTCCTTTACAAAGCCTTCCCCGAATGCCTTCCTTTCCTTAGGCAGATGGCCCTATTGTGTGCATTACCATAATTTAACAAATCTAAATTCTTCCGCATAATGGGAGCTACTATTAAATCAAAAATAAGATTAAACATGGTTTGTATGTGGCCAAAGTTAATTTTGAATTACTAAAAATCCTAAGCAAAAAAAAGATGTCTTTAATGCTCTATATTTTCAATTTTCTATTTAATGCTTTAATGGAAGACTATAGACACGCATTTTCAGATATCCTAAGCTTTTTGCTGCTGAAAACTTTTCACTGATAATTCAATCATAGAATCTTGTAAGAAAAGTAAAGAAGATGGGAAAGATTTAATACACAGCATCCGTGAATACGTGTTGCTATTAATAAAGTAATTTAAAACAAATAAATTAAACTCAAATGCAAATATTATTTCCAAAATAATTATTCCTGCAATACTTGAAGAGACTATTAAACTTTCTGGACCGGAAACATAATGAAAGTTTCTCTGCGTTCCACCTGGGATTCGGAGCACAGAACGTCCGGTTACCAACCGAGCTTGGTAACCATTTACACCACGAAAACACGCATCGTTACATGCTTCATTAAAATATCTGAATTTCTACTCAGCATTCCTTTTTTTTAATAAGTACTTTTTAAACATTTTTTCCTCGATAGTTCAAATTTAATCAAGAATAAGAGAATTATGTTAACCTTTGAATCTCTGATATAAAAAAAAAAAAAAACAATTTTTATGCATGCATAAACAACAGCAATTAAGCCTGATAAAAAGACAAAAGCAAACTTTATAATTTCGTAGAATGTTATGTTAATTTTTATCTGCTAGATTCAGGTTGAAATCACTTATAAAATTATGAGATTTGATTTCTGGGATAAGTGAAGGTTTTGTTTTCTTAATGCGTTTATTTACCTAATTTAATATGGATCAGTCTCAATAATTTGTAAAAAAGGCTAAATTAAAGCTTTAAGACGAGGTGTTGGAGTTATTTCTTATTTTAGAAGCAATTAACACAAATAAATATTGCGCGATTTCTTTTTATGTGTATTACTAAAATGTCAGACCATTACTGAAATATCATAACAGGAGAGCGTATGTCATAGATGTTTGATGATTACATTGTTACACTCAAGAATTTGCTTTTATGTTTTCTTTTCTAAATCAGTGCTTATGTTATGAAAGACATATTCTTAATACTAAAATTCAGAGCCGTGCATAGATATATTTTTACCTGAGAGAAAAAGGTAAATGCGCGCCCTATATACAGGGTGTATCAGAACAGTGGTGACAAACTTTCAAGAGAGATAGAACACACCTAGTCGATGGGAAATCACATAGCAATGTACGGTCGGAAACGTTTCCCTGGCGCGGTAGTGGCGACATAAAACATAAAAAAGGAATGACACAAACAGTGAGACAAAACGTGTTTTATTATGTTTAGTACAGCAGAAACCAACAAATAAGAACAAAAACAAACAACGATCGTCATTAAAGATGGTGTTCGAAATTACGACCCCGGACCGTGATCCAGGCTTGACTTCTCCGGCGCATGGAAGATCTGCATCGTGAATGGAAGATCGCATGGAAAATGCATGACGCACTGTTCCTGCATGACGGTTTGGGTCGTAATTTCGAACACCTCATTTGATGACGATCGCTGTCTCTTTATGTTGTTTTTTCTTTGTTTTTGCTGTATATCGAATAATAAACATGTTTTCTCACCCCTTTCGTGTTCTTTCTTTCTTGATTTTTGTGTTGTCACTACCGCACCAGAAAAGCGTTTCCTCTGATACCCCCTGTAGAATATAAAATGGTCGGACCCGGCCCGATGAGGATATGCTGGTCGCCTACTCTGTCACTAAGCCAGAATGGCGTTCAAGTGTTAAAGGTATTAGGAATCTGTTGAGATGCAATACTTTGACTTCCGCTGTACATTTTCGTATTATGCAGTAAAAATGAGTTAAAATATGCAGCCGATTTGGATAGTGATTACTGTGCCAGTAAAATGTCTCATCTTTGATTTCAGCCATAGGAAGTGACTAGTTGGCTTTTGCGTTTCATCTCTTTTGCAATTATACATTCTTTTTATTATTATGAAAACTATTTAACTGTAGATGTCTTATAATTTTTTAATATTTTATAAAAGACATTTCAAAGTATTTAATTAATAAGGCCCAAACCTGAATCCGAAGATTGCATGGAACAATATCAGATGCTCTCTTACAATTAACCCACTAGTGAATCTTAAATAGGTAAGCCACAAATACCACAATATCATAATAATGGAGAATTTTTTTAGACTCAATTTAACGCGATGATTCATTCATTTTTAATTGTTTACAATAATCTAATTAATTTAATCCGCCCCCTCCACACAAAAATGGAAGCAGAAGAGAAAAAATAAAGGGAACCTAAAGACACTGATAACCAAACTGGTAAATAGTAACAGATTTATAAATTCGCTTTTAACAAACAGTCACAAATTTATAAATCTGAGTGTTACACTTAAAAGGAAAATGCGAAAATTTCTGTTTAGAAAGAGGGTTTTGCCATTGAGTTATAAAACGAGGCCCCCACCGTGAAACCTTTCTAGACGGCTCCTTCTTCTGATTTTTTCAGTAAGACCTTTTTGAAAGCAGGAGAGATAAAAAAATGAGCAATGCCCCCGCCTGAACTCAACCATGGACAACTCCGAATATGCGCCAAGCGTGCTGACCACTACACCACGAAGGCATGCTAGGAAGGCTAGAAATGCTTTATAATACAACGTAGTAAATACATGTAACTTAGTAAATAAGAGGGATAAGAATTATTTAACACATTTCATGAAATAATTTAATAACCCAGCAGTCACTATTCATGTTTTAAATAAAATACATATTTCACCTTTATGCTCTACGTTATATGAAACATAAGAAAATTTTAAGGAGGTAATTTCCTTTGTTCCTTGTCGAAGATCCCATTTTAAATTCATTATACATTTGAATTATTTAAATTGCCAAGTGCAGTTTAATTATTTATAAAATATAAAATGCACAATTAAATAAATCAGTTTTTCCCATTATTGAAGAGCTGTCTTGTTATGGCGTTTTTGTCTACTATGGAAGAGAAACTTGCCATTTTTAGTCCAAAGGGATTTGAATCCAGAAGGACTATTACTTTCGTTTTAGTATTTTGTGTCGTTTCAATTTTCAATTTACTGCTTATTTTATTTTATTTTATTTTGACGTAGATTTCTCTTCAAAAATCGTCTGCGTGCGTTGCACGGGAAAATAAAAAGGAATTTTAATTACAGTTCTAAATAAATAGCCAAATAAATGTGAAATTCGTAACAACATTCTCTAAAACTTTAACGAATTTTTCATTAACAAATTCAAAGATTTCAAAGCCAGCAATACCAACGTTGTACAGAAAAACATTTTTATCTCCAGTGCGTGAGAGCAGAGTCCCGAAATTTCTAAAGATAGGCTCAATTTAAAATTATTTTGCGATATTGCTGTTGAACTGAATATAAAATTATTTGCGATATTGCTGTTGAACTGAATTTTATGGTTTAAGTGCGAAGAACATGGTATTTAACAAATAAAGGTAACACACAGAATGTTAAATAAACGTCCCTTTGGACGTAATTTAAAATCTGAAACATTTCAGATTTTTTTTTAAATTCTAGACAATAATTTAACAATACCGCTGGCTAACGAGAGTGCGAAATAATGATCCAATGTCTGATTTTTGAAGAAAATCACGAAAAATTAATAATTTTATTCTGTTATTAATTTTGTATTTTCAAAATCTTGAATTTATATAAAACCTTGAGTTTTAGATAAAAGTTTACTCATTTTAAGTATTATAGTAGGGTTTGGAAATGGAGTCCCGTGTCATTTTCTCCGCATGACCATGCGTAATTGAGACTCTGAATAATAGTATATTTGATCCAACTGGAATAAATTCATTATGAATTAGACCTGAAAGTGTAAAGTTTGGAAAAGAATAGAAAAATTATGAATGAGCAAATATCAACACTTTTTTACCCATAAACTTCCCATTAGAATCGTAATAGTGTCAATTACGCAATGTGCGCATTAGCTGGCACAGAAAAAATTGAAAAAACTTTACAGCTATTACGTCTTTCTTTTGTTTACTTTTCTAGCACTTCCATTGTTTTAGCAAAATCCAGAACATTCTGCTTGGGTGCTTTCCTTTCAAGCATCGCATGTTATCTGAAGTAAGTAACATGCATATGCAACATGCATACTTCTACACGATTTCTACAGGAATCTCTTTTGGTTTGATCAGAATGCATTTAGGTTAAAAAAATATCTGCAGTTATTGAGAAACTTATTTAGCGATATTATTTTATTCTAAGTTCTCAGAGTAATTAATTTTTTTTTCAGAAAAATGAAATTAGGAAATAATCTATGAATGTAATAAGGAAAGCTTATCCACGAAACCAAATATCAGTAGTGCAAATACACTGCATATTTTTTCATGGTAGAAAAAGTGTAATTAATATGATTAAATTTACAGTACATAATATAATAATGATCATAGTTTTCTAGCAGCGTCTTTTTCACATAGAATCACAGAAGAAAGAATATTTCTAAAATGTAGAAATGAGTATTAATTTCCTTGCGTGCTGTTATTAAACCTCTAAGAGTGTAAGCTAACATTTGTGAAAACACATAGAACTATACAGCTGGTCTATAATCAAGTTAAAAAGAAAAAAATCTGTAAGCTTTCAGATTTTAAATAACGCCCAAAGGAGCGTTTTTTTAACGTTTTATATGTTACTTTTATTTATTAAATATCATGTCCTTCGCACTTAAACCACATAAAATTTAATTCAACAGCAATATCACGAAATATTTAAAAACAGCACATCTTGAGAATTTCTTATAGACAGTCTGACGCGCTAGAGATAAAAATTATTTTTCTGCACAGTGTTGCCATTGCTCGCTTTGAAATCGTTGAGCCTGTTGATCAAACATTCGTTAAAGGTTTACAAAATAAGAAATAGATAATAAAACAAATTCAAAATTCGGGCGTCCTTTTGAACTCACAGATTTGTTTTACTAAGTTCCACAAATATTTCTGTGTGTATTACTAGTCAATTTAGTTTTGATTATTCATAATTATTTGTAGTAGACATGAATAGTAAGAGGTCGCATAATGAAATGATTAAGTTCCTGAATGTTCCTAAGAAATGATTACTGTAGCTTTATTCAAAATCGTGTTGAAACGAGCATTAAACTCTTCAATTAATTAAAAATGAAATTTAAATAGGAGAAATAATGGCTAAAAGAAGAGACGAAATTACGAATGCTGTCGGACAGTTTTAAATACAGACTTTTATTTCTGTTCAAATTTCAAATTTTACTTTTTAAAAAAATGAATTAATATTACTAGTATCGAATACAAATGTTTAAAAATGTATTGTAATTAATTTATATATTAAAAATGTTTTGAAATGCTTTGCAAAACAAAACGAGTAAAGAAACATTTTCTATTTGTATTTTATGGTTATCTTGCAATATTTATGGTCAGATAAAGTTTCAAATAAAGGCTTGCAATTATTGTTTATATGCACCAATTGAATGGCAATAGATTTTATTTTAGATATATATGTACTAAAATTCAATAAGAAAAATATTTAAGAAATTTGAAATGATTTAAATACCATTTAGAGAGTTTACATTTTTTTTAATGAATGGCAGGCACTTGCCTATAACGGCATTGGACACTACTAAAGCCAGAAGTGATGGCCATTTTATTGTGGAGCCACCTCATACGCGGCCACCGCTACCTCTATGAAGGGACAAGTGACGGAGGACACAGGCACCATCCCTTTACCATAAGGTTAATCGGTAGAGCACCTATGAAGGGACAGACAGTTTTATACCTATGCCTTCTCCGGAATTCGAACCCTTCAGCATTGCAGTCAGGCTCCCCTAACCACTATCCCGTCTGGGCGGCAGTTTAGATTCTTTAAACTGCTCTTTCTCAATTTGGATTTTTTGATAAATCCTTTTACTCGAAGTTCCAAAAATTTAACTGATAAGGACTAAATTATTTAATAATTTGACTGCTTATTTATTATTATATTTTTAATAGGAACAAGAATAGGTTCTGCAAAATGTTAAGAAGAAACATTATTGGAAGAGAAAATGTAATCGAAATTATAATTTTTTTCAAAGTTTTTACATATAAATATTAAAAAAAAATTTTTTCTGCAGAAACTAATTCATTTATTGCGAAATCGATCCTTAAAGCAATTACTAACATTCTTATAAATACTATAACAAATTAGGGTAAGAGCATTTGAAGTTGTAGGAGAATAAAGATATTTAAATTGTTAAACTTTTCTTAACAAAATTTTAATTTAAAAACAACTTAATGGCAAAACAGTTTTAATATTCATAAAATAGTCAAAAATTATTCATAAAAATAGGTAAAAGATCATAAGCTAAAAATATCACTCAAAATATAGAGTCCCCTTAATTTTAAAAAACGTTTTCAAAAATATAGAATTGCATATGGTTAGCAACTTTTTTAAATAATAAAAAACTTTTCTTTTGTGTATATTTTCTCTTCCATTTAAGACTGTATAGCCAGCACCTGCCGAATTTATGTTGTAAGAATTCAGCACCAAGCAAAAGGACAAAATTATTCGGTTTTCTTCCTTTGCTTACTAGACAAAACTAGACAAAAATAAATAATATTGAAAAACTAAACAAAAATAAATAATAATTAGACAAATTTTTTTAAAAAAAATCTTAAAGTTTTCATATTACGTCCAAATGGGCGTTTTTTTCATTTACAGACATATACACGTTTCAAGAGCATTTGGACTAACGCCAATTTGAGCTAAAAATATTTAAAAACAGCATATCTTTAGATTTTCCTATAGACAGTCTCTCGTGCTAGAGATAAAAATGTTTTATTCACTACACTGTTGCCACTCCTCGCTTTGAAATTGTTGAGTTTTTAATCAAAAGTTTTTCAAAATATGAAATAGACAATAAAACAAATTCGGGCTTCCAGGTGCCCATGTTCGGAGAGGACTATGCTGTTCAAAATTTGATGACTCTAAGAGCACTTGTTTTTTCATAATGTGAAAAACATACATACATTCATGAAGATTCTTCATTATTTAGTTTCTTTAAATATAATATTTGGTGCCGACAATTTGAAAAGTAGTACAACGCATCTAAGCGATTCAATACAAAATTCCATTTCGAGACTAACAGCCCTTCTGAGCTAATAATATTGGAAGAAAACATGTTATTCATATTCTAAATTATTACCACCCTATAAAACATCAAACGTATTGATTCCTTAAATTCTCCTTTTTCTTGAGATCTAAAAATTATGAAAGGTTATGAATTAATTTTATCATAAAAATGAATATTTCAGTAATCATCAGAAAAGTACGAATGTATTAGTTATGAATGATTAATTATGAGTCTGAAATGTATTAGAATGTATTCACTTTTTTAATCGTTCGAATCATCCTTAAGGCTAGTTTAAATGTTACAGCAGCTAGTTTGAATAAAGCAAAAAATAAAGCGAAGAATTAGGCAGTACCATTTGTAGGTAACGGGAAGGTAGATTTGACTACTATTATTTTTCAACATCTAAAACAGATTTTCAATAATGTTCTTAAAAAATACGATTTTACATATATGAGGCAGTCTAATAATGTTTCAAAATAGCTTTAATCCTAAAATTCTAGACTTTTCTTGGCGTAATTCTAGCTCTTTTTCTTAAAATGTGCACTGGCTATAATAAATGCACAATATCAATAGTTTTCCCAATTCCATCTTAAACCTCGGCAGTTTGCTGGTTTGCTCTGATTCCTCAGACAAATCATCCGAGCAGTCTGCAATACTGGCGATGACTCAGGGAAAGAATTTGTCATTCCTAACAGTATTAGTGTAGAAAATCCTTAGTTTTCGACGCCGCATTTATCCGAAATCACAATATGACGGCCAATATTACTTCATCTAAACTGATTTATTAAAGATAAAAACAAGTAAATAGGAATATATAACCCAGTTTTGTCAGCTTAGATAAGGATGATCAAGTTCGCAATAACATCACTGTAAAGTGATGTATTTCATAATCACTGTTAATAAACACTGTTGAAATATATAAAATATAGCAAAATATAATTATTAAAAAACTTAAAAAAAATATTTTAAAAAAAATCTGAAATGTTTCAGATTTTAAATTACGTCCAAAGGGACGTTTATTTAACATTCTGTGTGTTACCTTTATTTGTTAAATACCATGTTCTTCGCACTTAAACCATAAAATTCAGTTCAACAGCAATATCGCAAAATAATTTTAAATTGAGCATATCTTTAGAAATTTCGGTACACGCTCTCACGCGCTGGAGATAAAAATGTTTTTCTGTACAACGTTGGTATTGCTGGCTTTGAAATCTTTGAGTTTGTTAATGAAAAATTCGTTAAAGTTTTAGAGAATATTGTTACGAATTTCACATTTATTTGGCTATTTATTTAGAACTGTAATTAAAATTCCTTTTTATTTTCCCGTGCAACGCACGCAGACGATTTTTGAAGAGAAAGCTACGTCAAAAAAAATAATAATAATAACATGCATACATTTATGCAGATTTTTCATTTTTTAGACTTTAATGCAGAGCGATAACATTTAGTGGCAACAATTTGAAAAGTGAATCGGGCATTCAGAGTGAATCAACGCAAAATCGCAAAACGAAAGTAATAGTCCTTCGGGACCAAATCCCTTTGGACTAATAAATAAGCCACGTAATACTTAAAATTAGGCAAAAAAGCAACCTTAGACTGGTGTACGTTTGAATAAAACATCAGATTGAAATGTTTGAGAATTTAAAAGCTAATTTTGTCAGCGTGGCTTGACTTACGTCGACGAAATTAAAACAGCGTTAAAAAATTCGCATCGAAGAACGCAATTCCTATATTCAAAGAAGAGATAAAAACATCTTTTCAACAGCCAATCGCATTGGATAACCACAGTTTTGAATTTTTCTTTGCAAAAATTATCCCCAAAGCTTCTTTTGTTGGTTAAATGGGTTTTTCTTGAAGATTTTCATGTTCACAAAAATTTACTTTTAGTTGATGATATTAAGTCTATTTCTTCCCTACGTTTTTAAAATTCTAACATTTTAGGTTTTTGCGCTTTCATTACAATAATTCTGTACAAAAAACACTACATTTTGCTCCAGTCATTGATTTCGTTATAAATACTGTGATAACGCCTCCTAACTTCGCTGAAGCTTTTCAGTTCCCGAAGAAGAGGGACCAATGACTGATCGCCCTAGAAATCGATACAATTTTATTCAAAATCGACACCAGGCTAAAGATTTTTCTATTTTTTTAATTCTTAAAATTTATTTATTATTTTTGAAATTAATTAATTAATACATATTCTTGGCCACCTTTAAAATAGCAAAGATATCTTACATATAAATGTTAGAAATTACTAAAATTTGCAAAGGAATAATTCTTTGGCGCGTATTGCTTTAGGATTTAATGGTTCTTATTGAAAATTAAGCGTTTGACATTTTCTAAACAGAAATGCATTCCCTTCAAGCAATATATAAGTACCATTTGAATTGTTCCTTTTTATTTTACAACAAACATGCCTTTCAATAAATTAGATTTTTCTCTGTTTGCATGGATGACGAACAAATACAAAACTTCATTATGGCTAAAAACATTTTATTCGCCAATACTTATGGAGAATACATACTGCATGAAGTAAAAGGAACGACTTAAGTTAATAGTTCAGAGATGAGATTACAATAATTGATCTCAGTCGGCCTGCAAAACGGAACACAGCTGATACGAAACATAATTTAGTTGAATGTAATATTTTTGATAGCTTCCCGTAAAACTGTGCGCTTATTACATGCAGAAGAAGGGAATAAGTGGACCAACAATTAATACCAAGCATAAAAAATATAGCTGAATTATTTGTAAAACTTAAACAAAAAATTAAACTTTTATTCTCCTCAAGTATTAATAGAAATTAAAATATTAAACTAAATAATAGTTCTAGGCATTCTGCAGTTGTCAATAGCTAGTTAAGTAATAAATTGCAAGAACATTATCCTTTGTTGTCATCCTAGGAGTAACTTTTTCTTAATTAAACCATAAGTTCTCTGCATCTGAATTTATAGAAGGGAGCAAAACATACATTCCATATATATTGCATTAATTGAAAAAAGGGTTCATGATTGTTTTAAGCGCTTGACTAATGAACTAAATATTTAACATAAATATCATACCTTGAAATCTAGCATGCATATGTTACATATATATATATATATAAAATAAATGCACTTTCCTAAGCTTGAAGAAGGTTATACTGTGCAACGCTTTTGTGATTAAGTATAGTGCTAAAGGTTTTCCGAGATTTTATCAAGTAAAAAGATCTGAATAATATAATATAAATACTTTCATCTTCCGAGTTATAAATCCAGTACCATGATCACTTGTGGCTTTATCTAGCGGATAGCAAAAATTTTGACTTATAATCGAATTTACTGCCACATAAATCGTTTTGGAATTGAGGAGAGTTCTAGAACTAGATTTTTCAAAAAGATACAGGTTCATTTTACATCATTTTAAATGTAGTGAAATACGTTTCAAATGGATAGAAATGTCTGATTCTAAACAGTCATTCGATAACAGTTTGTCTTCAGCATGTGATGATGCATCGAAGACAATTCGAGGTTTTGTGGTGTCTTTGTTTTCGACATTTACATCTTGATGCAGTAAAAAGTACTCTTTTTCAGTTTTTAAACACTCCGATTCTTACGCGATACTTTCTTATAAATGTTGATATGTCGTAGCTTTATAATGCTCATGAAGCTTCAGATTCTGCTTAACTCTGTATCACAGCGACTCAAATAATTTTCTGCTACTTCAGCTTCATTCCGTGAATTCCCCTACGTTTTCGTTCCACGGCAAGCAAGCCGTATGTCTCTTGTTCTTAGACTTAATGGATTCTCGAAATTTTCTAAAAGCAACATCGTCTTTTAAGCTGTGAGTATCATCAGATTTATTAGAAATTCCCAAAGCTTTCAATTCTCATAAATTTTTCTCATCTCAACTGTAGAGACATTAGGTTATTTCGAAGCAAGAGAGATTGAAGAAACGAGCAATGCCCTCATCGGGACTCGAACTACGGACCTCTCGAATACACGTCGAACGTGTTAACCTCTACACCACGGAGGCATGCCAAGAATGCGGGAGAAATACGTTATATACTTCCCCTTTTAAAGGGCGGCTGGGGATTAGGGGACCCAGTCGCCAAATCCTCCACCACCTCTTTTTAGTTCGGGTCCCAGTGTAGAGACATTAGGTTATTTCGAAGCAAGAGAGATTGAAGACATGAGACACACCCTCACCGGGACTCGAATCACTGATCTCTCGAATACGCGTCGAGCGTGCTGACCACTACACCACGAAGGCATGCGCAGAAGACAAGAATGTGCATAAATGTATGTATGTTTCTCGCATTGTGATGAAACAACGGACCTAGAGCCATCGAATTTTGAATGACGTAGTCCTGCTGCGAATATGGGCATTTGGAAACCCAAATTTGAAATGTGAAGTTTGTTTTATTATCGATTTCATATTTTGTGAAAGTTTAACGAATTTTTGATTAACAAACTCAAGGATTTCAAAGCGAGCAATGGCAACTTTGTACAGAAAAAAACATTTTTATCTCCAGCGCGTGAGACTTTGTATAGGAAATTCTAAAGATATGCTCAGTTTAAAACTGTTTTGCAATATTGTTCTTTAATTGAATTTTGTGGTTTAAGTGCGAAGAAAATGGTATTTAATAAATAAAGGTAACACACAAAATGTTAAAAAAACTCCCCTTTGGACGTTATTTAAAATCTGAAACATTTCAGATTTCTTTCATTTAAATTTAATTTGAAAGCTAAATTAAAACTCTTATAATGCGTTTAATTTCAGCAATCCGAAAAATGGTTTATTTACCAGGCTGCATGGAAGCTAGATTACAGATCTTGCTGTAGCTCACAATGCAACACTTGCCAACTGGCATCGGAGTTGTTTTTGTGTATTTTTTTTTCTTTAATCCTATAAGCGTAACATAACATAATGCGACGCAAAGATATCAAAACTTAGGAAAACTTATTAAAGTCGTTTAATTAAAATTACCCTTAATGGGATGGTGTGAATCTCTGAGATCCGTATTGGAAAAGTAAAACTTAAGTAAAAAAGTAAGCAAAGTAAAACTTAATATGCTTTGGTATGAAACAGAGACATAATTAACTCAAACTAAATTAATCTTCAGTCTTTTGACCAAAGGAAATGTTTAAAAAATTGAAGACAGATTTTTATGACATTTTCCTCGGGAATCAAATGTTGCCTGCTGCGAACATAAATTTTCATTAATTACGAATTTAAAATTTGATAGAATAAAATATGCTAGGTTATGAATTTTTTCAAGCAAGTACTGAATCAGAAGAGTTTTAGGAATCATTCAACACGGGAAAATACAAAACAAAATTTTATTTTATTCAATAAATTGCATTTTTCATAGAACACAAGCAAAATTATACTTCAGTGAAGTAGTTCAAATATTACACAAATAAGAGTAATCGGTTATTGTGACAAACGCATTGGAACTAACATCAGTTTCAACTGAATAAAAATTACTTATTGTTATTGAAGGGTCATTTTTGATGTATTCGAAATGCATTTAACACCTATTACAATTGAAATAAATTTCAGCAGTGGCTTATCGCTTTATGGCTGTCATGATCAATCAATACAGTCCAACCATCTCTGCTACTTGGACAAAGGTGAACTTTAACGCCTCGCAGCCGTCGACGAAGAGGTTACGAGGTTTGAACAGATTTCAAAATCCGATTGACGTGACTGATATGTAAATTACATTCAAGTTATGGTTCACCGATTACTTTCAACAGCTCTCTGGGAGAAATACTTTTATCGCTTAGAAACAGCTTTCTCTGCTAGGGAGACAAAGGCACTTAACATCAAGATGAGAACAAAGAATGAAAAAGTTTAAATTCAACTGACAGTTGCTTTAATTATGAGAATTAACATATGCCTGAACTTGTCAGAGAAAATTTTTGATTTATAATAAGAGTTTCAGCTAATAAGTTATCCTATACTATTTAGGCTATTAGGACAGAACGAGTCAAACAATTTTCTACAGAAAGACATACAGTCAATTTCCGATTGACAGAGATAATACGATGACGACAACCATGATAAGCTAAGAATCACGGTTAATCTGAAAGCAAATTAAAAAAAGAAAAAAAAAACTCGAAAGATACATTACAAATAAGAGAAAATGCCATTAACAATTTTCAAGCATTTTAATCTGAAGCATAATTACCTAATACTAACACGTTTTCCCTGGAGAATAAATGCATTAGGTAAATGAAATTACCATTTAAAATAAGAAATACTCTTGCTCTCACTGTTCCATAATAAACATCCAAAGCATGTGCCAAGACTGCTGATTAATGGCAGTCTATCTAAAATAAAAATAAGTTTTTTTTAAACCGAAAAAGGGGTTGGTAAATTCGCAACAAACTCTTCTCCCATTTAATCGAGAGCTGACTGTTATGTGTCAACGTTGACTGTTTAGTAGCGTTAAATGTGTTCTTCTTATGGTCTTACTTATTGGAAAAGCCAAAGAATATGTACTGTTAAGAAGGAAAACTTCGCAAAAGCAGAAGTGGCTCCCTTCCAACGAAAAGGGAAACAACTGCGCATGCGTGAAATATCTGTCGCCAAAAAGCGCCAAAGCTCGAAGCTGAATGTCGAAGTTGGTTTGGACAGGTTCAACCGTTACGTTTAGCAAGAGTTTAAATTAAGAATAGGTTCTTTGGTTTCAAGTAGCGATATGGACAATGGAAGTTCAACAGCCAGTGAAAGTGAAACTTCACCTAATATTTCATGATTTCCGAGTTTAAATTATCGCGACAAGTCAAAGAACGATTCATCTTAACCCGTGTTCCTCAATTTCCTATACACGTCGAGGAGGGGGAAAATGTCGGCTAGGTACCAAAGAACCAGCACATCACAGAGGGGAAATTCTCACCAACAGATTCCGTCGCCAAATTCTTTGGCGAATGTTCCCTTTTCTTTGTAGCGGCGTTGCAGACAAAGTGATTTACATTACGTCTATGGAGCCTTTCCTTCTTTACATAGAGGTTCTTTGGGAAAAGCGTTTTTCTTTGCAAAGAAAGTATTCTTAATAAAAGGTCTTTAAAGTGGCCCATCTATTTCGCGTTTAGTTAATCGAATGTTTCTTATGTTTAGAAAAGTCTTACCATAGATACCGGTAAATATGGGCGGGACACCAGGAATTCACCATTGGTCGTATAGGTACAGGCCCACCACACTAACTGTGTATTTCAACAACCACACTCTTAAGAATATGACGATGAAAGCGTGTTTTCGAAGTATCAAGCTATTTTTCTACTTAAAATTGATTGACGCAAGTTGTCTCATAACAGAAGAGATTCATAAGTGAATTAAAAAAGCACATAGTCAATATTATTGTCGTCAAGAAATTATGTGTGAAAAACATCAGAATTCAATTAAGCACACCGTCATTGTACTTCGACAAGAATAAACCTTTTCGGTCATAATAAAACGGATGTATAGAGAAGATAGAACAACATTTGGTAGAATAAAAACTGCTTCTGGAAAAACGATAATAATAACAAAAGATGTCGGACGAAGAAGAACACATAAAAGTTAGACAGACGGAAAAAACTAGAAATAATCAAAGGAAAACTTTAAGAACTATGTAGATCTATAAAGCATGATATTTACTTCCACAGTCTTTTGTGATATATCCTGGACTTTCAACACAAACAGGACTGACTGACAGGTGAATAAACGGAACTAACGGATAACTTGGAGCTACCGAAGATCAGATATTTGTTCACATGCGCGAAACAAAAAAATTGGTGTTTTTTTTATAAAACTTTTTATGCGATTCTAAACAGATTAGTGCACTACACATTGAAAATTACATAATCTTATATTTCCAAGCGTGCAGTAATAAAATTATTTCACCAGAAAAATAAAAGTAGGTCACTAAGTAGGTAAATAAAGGTATATATAAAATATAATGCACTTACAAAGTTTAGACCTTTAGATATCATAAATTGTAGCCAACTGACAGCGAATTATCGTTAAGTCTAAAATAACAATTGAGACTTGAAAGAGGTCTAAAACACCCTTATATTAAAATTAAAGAAGAACAAAAGGCACACCTGGTGCTTACAACTCAGCCAACCACTAGTGGTGATGTAACTTAAAACAAGAGTCAAATGTAAAATTTAAATTCAAGTAAGCTAGAAGCTGAAGGCTACACAAATCAATTTAACCCGAAGTTGGCTCACAAATCTAACCGGCGTAGATATTTAAATATCGGGAATTTTGATGCAAGGCCAAAGCCTGCAAATCTCATCTGAGCTAGCAGCAATTTAGAAACGTGGCATCAAGAGGCAAAACGCGCTCTGCCTTACAATCTAAAAACCTCAATTTAAATAAACGCAAGCTGATTTGCATTCTCGCGTGGAAACTGAAAGAAGAAGCGACAGTAAAGATTTAAATCACAATAGCTAGTTAATTAAAATAATAAAAACGCTATACACTGTATAAAAATTGTTTTAGGAGAATATAATATTTGTGACATAAAGGCGTACACTAGACAAAATAAGGACAGTTGAACTAATGCATCGAGATTATTTTAAACACTATGAAAATAGCATGAAAATAATTTATTTACGTGCATTATTAGAACAGGTTTCCAACATATGAGCCCCTAGAATTACAATTGTTGTTGTTTCTTCTAGTACTCGTGAACTTGAATTAAATTCCAAGTCAGGTCCATGAACACCATACACAGGACAGTTTCGATAAATACACTCGTGGAACGATATATTATATTATAAGGCATTTCTCCCACCTTCTTCGCATGCCTTCGTGGTGTAGTGCTCAGCACGCTCGGCGCGTATTCGAGAGGTCCGTGGTTCGATTCCCGGCGAGAGCATTGCTCATTTCTCACATCTCCTGCTTCCAAATA
This sequence comes from Stegodyphus mimosarum, assembly GCA_000611955.2. Classification (NCBI taxonomy): domain Eukaryota; kingdom Metazoa; phylum Arthropoda; class Arachnida; order Araneae; family Eresidae; genus Stegodyphus; species Stegodyphus mimosarum. Next base: position 439,478 of record KK121990.1, read on the forward strand.
ACCTAATGACACTGCAATATCTTCCCTTGTACCTTGAAAAGGCTCAAAGATCAAGGGTGTCCTACCTTTCTACTCTTCTGTCTTGAAAAAGGTTCAAGGATTTCCTTTCATTCTTCTCCTTTATCTCGAAAATATTCATTCTTCCCCTTTATATCGAAAATATTTTGGGTTCAACAGTATTTTAAATGCCCCATGCTGCATAGACGCCATACATTGAGATACATCCTAGCCTTCTTCGGGATATAAGGCCACAGGCAATGTAGCGACTGGCCATGCTAACCACCATAACGTTTAAGACGACTTCAGAGCTGTTGCTCTCAGAATTATGACCCTCTTAATAGCAATACGGACAATATATCTTGAAAGAAACAACAATATTAATAAAAAAAGAAAAAAATCTGAAATGTTTCAGATTTTAAATTACGTCCAAAGGGACGTTTATTTAACATTTTGTGTGCTACCTTTATTTGTTAAATACCATGTTCTTCGCACTTAAACCATAAAATTCAGTTCAACAGCAATATCGCAAAATAATTTTAAATTGAGCATATCTTTAGAAATTTCGGTACACGCTTTCACGCGCTGGAGATAAAAATGTTTTTCTGTACAACGTTGGTATTGCTGGCTTTGAAATCTTTGAGTTTGTTAATGAAAAATTCGTTAAAGTTTCAGAGAATATTGTTACGAATTTCACATTTATTTGGCTATTTATTTAGAACTGTAATTAAAATTCCTTTTTATTTTCCCGTGCAACGCACGCAGACGATTTTTGAAGAGAAAGCTACGTCAAAAAAAAAACATGCATACATTTATGCAGATTTTTCATTTTTTAAAATTTAATGCAGAGTGATAACATTTAGTGGCAACAATTTGAAAAGTGATACGCCGTTTTTGTGTTTCCGACGCAAAATCGCAAAACGAAAGTAATAGTCCTTCGGGACTAAATCCCTTTGGACTAATAACAATAATCGAAAGCTAGGCAACTGGAACACAGTTCCCAGTGTTTCTGATTTCGCATTAAAACAATCAATTACTACTGCTAATACACCATAATATATAGCCAATCATAATATTTCGCACTTCTTTTAGAAACGTTTATTCTACTATTGATTACATTATGATATAATTAAAAATAATCCTATTTGCATGCGGCTTAGTATAATATTAAAATTGGTTAAAAAATGCAAATATTAACATTATTACTTTCGATCCTCATTTTTGTGTTGAATCACTTTTGTGATTCCTCTTCACATCAAAAGTCAATCATATATTAGCCATCCCTGTGCTATAGAATTAATATTTTGTAAATTCCAGTACATTCTGAATTCTATCAATGACGTTTATAAAACTCATCTAACTTAATTATTTTTATAACCTTTATAACTCACGGATGCTTAGAACGCTCAAAATGTTTTCTTTATTGTATCGCGTATAATGTTTAAAACTTATCCTCAGTATTGTGTAGAATTACTTCTGAGGTATTCATCACTTTTTAAATAAAGCATGGGTGCTTATTAACGTTTAAAAATAATATGTTATCGAACATTTGCTTTTCGGAAGATAATTTATATCACTCATAACGCTTATATATATATATATATATAAGATAATCGTCCCCCTCTGGTGCCACTTTAAAATTCAGTTTTTGTTTTTAAATTTCATTATTTTTGTTTATTGATTTATTTTAAAATTTTGTTTAGACTTTGAGAAGTTGTTACACGAAAACTAAACTGATAAACAGAGCCCGATTACGGCAATCTAAAACCTTAAGCATAGCTTTTTCTCGAGGCTTTCCAATACAAAGTTTTCTTATCTTTTTTTCAGATACGAATATTTTTGCAACAAAACTGATGAAAAACTAAAAGAATACAAGCGATAACAGAATTAAAAGTTCTAGCTAATCCGCTTAAAGTCAACAGGCAGGATTATTTGAATTAGAAAAAGCGGACAAAATATATCCCTTCGAAGGACGCGGCCTTTCATTAAAGACTTCCTGATGTGATTCGTTCAGGCTTTTATGCATTCAGGAATTGTGAATATGAAAAGAAAGTGCTCGCATGCAGCAATTTTTGAAACTGTTTTCCCATTTTGCGACTTGTCAGTCAAAAAGTTAGTTGCACTGCCTAGGAAAAGAAAACAGGACAAAAATTTTACAATAACTTTATTTATATCTTAAAGTTCCATTCAAAATTTACTTTTCAACGTAATTACCTCCGTTATTTAAGCATTTGTCGAGACGTGATACAAGGTTTTCGGTGGCTTCTGGAAAGAAATCCAGTTCAATATCCGATAACCATTGTTGGGCTGGAGCTTTCACTTCGGCATCCGAATGGTATCGTCGCTTTGAAAGTTCTTGTTTCGTGGGACCAAACACATGGAAGTCAGGAGGTGAAAGGTCTGGGCTATAAGGAGGGTGATTCTACACTTTCCACCTAAACATTTTCAGAAGGTCACACGTTTGCTTTGCTGCATGCGGTCTTGCATTGTCATGCAGGAGCACATGTTGCACCATTTCGCGATAGCTTGACGTGACATTGCATTTTCACCATACACTTCATGCAACTGCCCATAAATTTCAGCGCAGTTGCATCTTTTTGCCCACAAAAAACGAATCACTGCACGCATTTCCAATTTGGACGCTATTTGCAGCTGTCGAGACATGTTTGCGACTGATTATCAAAAATACTAAACTTGCCTCGGAGAAGCCGCTACGTCACGCGATAAAGGTACATGCCTGAAGTGTCGCCACACAGTGTCACCCAAATAGTCTTAGACGGAACATATTTACGCAGTAGTGCAACAAACTTTCTGACTGACCTACATATTAAATAAATGGTCAGCTAAGTCATTTAGCAATAAAACCCTACGAAGTTCTTCTATGAATGAATTTTCAGAATATTACGTTATACACATATACAAAACATCCACAAATACAGGGAATCTCAAATTGGGTGTAGTTTTTTGTCTTCTTAAAAAGCACAGTAGAAATACGCTTGACATTTTGCTTACTTTTCTTAGTCATTGTATTCTAATAACTATTATATTCTAATATCTATTATATTATAAAATGAAATTAAATGCTGGATTTGTATATTGATGAACAAACAAATACTCCATATGAAGCTTTCAGCTTGATGTCAACTCACGAAAAACATCTGTTGATATTCAAGTCCATCTCAAACCTGGGATGATACAGCAAATGGTATACGTAATATAAAATTAAATCACACGCATATAAAAAAGGTGTAAAAGAATAAGTAATCATTAGAGTAGTTATCTATTTGGATTATGGCAAAGCACGTGAGCGCTATCTTCTTCCTAAGGGAAGGAGGCCTTTTAAGACAAACTGTCTAAAATCTGGGGAAATGGCGAAAACGTGTATGTAACCAATGCATTTGCTTTTACTTCAACCAAGGTCGATTGGTTTCGTTTACGAAAAACACACGAAGGCTACCTGCTTAAGGGAAGGGGTATGTTCGTGGAGAACATTTTAAGGCAAATTGGCTGATATCCACGTTACGCATGGCGAAAAACATAAAAACGTACATGTAGTCTATATTCTCCGGAATTCGGACTTAGATCAAACAACCTGCAACAGAGGTCGAGCTACCAGCATTAAGCAGTTCTATCCTCTCCACCTGCACAATAAAAGTAGTTACACCCTGAGTAGTTCTTTTCCATTGTTCATAAGGAATTCATAAAATGACTGTTTATGGAATCTATTTTTACTGTCGATGATGATCATTCGCGGTCTCTTGGGCGTGTATATGTCGAATATTTCTAACTAAGGGACACGTGAAAATGTAGCAGTTTAAATCATATTGTAATGTTTTTTCTCTGGGTTACAAGATAGTGTATCATAATATTATTTATTAACATGTGAAATTTGGTCAGTTAATTACAAAAGGTTTCTTTTTATGAAAATGTAGGGCAAGATAAAAAAAATGAGAATCTGCACTGGAAACCCTACCTATTACTGCTAAATTAAAATTTGCATCAAATTAGATTTGCTGTTCTTACTTGAAAAAATATTCCATGATTGTTTATATGCATAGAACTCATTACCTATTTATCAACTAGAACTTCAACTTTTAGAAGAATTAAAAGTGCTTTAATCCTTTTTTTCTATTCGTCTTATACAACTATCAAAACTGTTTATTTGGTAAAAGGTAACTTGAAACACCAGACAAGATTGGCAGTTACAAAGAACGATTTCACAGCTCATCGATTTCGTAGAATTTATCCTTTGTTTAGTAAGATTAAAGGATGTGAAAATTACACACTGTGTGTATCATAAAGACATAGTTATACCACAAAATTTATGAGACACGAAACCTTACGTGACAATAAAGGCTTTAAAACAGGAAAACAACGAAAACGAATGTTTAAAATACTTTAATCTTACTATGTTATCAACAGTCATTGGGATATTTGAAAAAAACCTCTCGCAATTTAGGTTGAAAGACACACGAAAGCAAGCCGTTCTATAAGCATCTAAAGGGAGATCCTCTGAAGAGTCAAACCTCGTCTCGTATGACTGCTTCCAAACTGTGAAACCACACAGATACCATCTAAAATTCAACATACAAAGAAAACTAAACATGCATTGTTCCTTAGTCCTTCGTCTCCGTCGCAAAAAATTACGTCCTTCGACAATTAGGCGCTAAAATTCCCTCATGAAGAACGGATTGGTGGGTTTAACAGTTGTGGGTGGAAGTTGCACAATGCTAACGGTACAACCGTTACATCGAGTATATACAATAAAACTTGAGTTTCATGGCTGCCTTTGTTAACGGTTGGCGAAACTATTTGTTGTTTATTGGTATGGATGGTTACTGTACCTGGTGGTTCTTGCTCTGGTTATTTCGCACTTCTAAAGACGAGTTCAGGAGGTCAAAATAAGTATGTTCGTACTTCCTTCATTCTTCGACTATGGTTGAACATGTAGTTACAAAGATGTTAACATAAATTGTTTTACAGATGAGGAAGTTGATATACAAAGGTACTAAATATCACTGTTTAGGCTTTCAAATATGATCGTCTGTCATATATCTTTGTACATAATAAGCAGTTTAGCTGTTGCAAATATGATCCAAAAACTTTAGTTCTGTGATGATATATCGAGATAAAATATTTGAAATGAAAAGATATTGTGTGCAAATAATTTATGAGCTGCAGATAAATCATTGAAACTATTGTTAGTTCAATTATATTATACAGAGATAAAATATTTTAAGACATTTTACATTTCGCCTTTTGTATAGGTGATTCTTTTAAGATTATAAATTGCTTAAACATGTGTGTGAGATAAACAACGTTAACGTGCAGTAATTAGGTTATACAGGAAAAGCCCTAAATTTCTTAATTAAGGGTCTTAATCACGATTGCGTTAAATACTACACTCGACTATCGTGTCCATTCATAGTATTTATCATTGTTTTTTATAAAGAAGACAAAATACTTTCAGTGAGAATATAATCGAAGTTATGACTTACTAAAACATTCGAATATAAAATTTTACGGGTCTTTGTTCAGGAATATAATTTTACTTGATCTATTATATTAATTAAATGGCAATTTGGACATGCTTTATCAAATTTAATAAGACATTTATACCTTCAGATAACTATTCGAATTGAAATCATCAGTCACTAATGCCTGATTATGACATATCAGATCTAAATTCCTGCAGTTTTTATAAATAAATTAGCCTTTGAACTGTATTATTGTAATAACTAAAATAAAATTAGGAATAGATACTGTTGCCCTCGCAATAATTCAAAAATTCAATTCTAATAGCAGCATTCTGACTGATTTCAAAACTAAGCAGTTGTAGAGAATTACCACACTTGAATTGTAGGTTGAAACATCTGAAGAAATAAATCTCAGAGTCATATTTTATATGTTCTTTAAGCAAATTTATCTCTTTAGTTTTCAAAAAACGTAACCAGGGAAGAAAATATGTAACATAATGGGAAATTCCTAGTATTTTCTGCTGAACATGATATAACCTCAAGTAAGGTAAGTAGCTCTGAATTAAGATTAGGGTTTACGGCATCGCTTGAAAAATTATGCATTGATGGCGACATATGTTACGAATGAAACAATGCGTTGGGTCAGTATATGATCTAATATAAAATCTTATTTTAGAAGTTTGTATTTGAAAATTTTTTAAAGTCTAAAAGAATTGTGATAGTTTTTTTAAAGAATGTTTCACTAATTGTTATATCACTGATGTTTTCAGCTGTAAGCTTAAAAGTATGTTTAAAATAATATACAGGGTCTACAAAATCTCAAGAGGTTTAATGAAAGTTTAGTAGTTTCATCTCAGTTTGATTAATTATCGTCCAGGCAAAATAGAGAAACAGATTAGTAATACAAGAGCAATAAAAAAATTAATGAAATTTCTGATGGTAAATCTTAACTTCACATTCTGAATTATTATGCTGAATGACATTCCTAGATACTTAATTATAATTGAAATCTGAGTACAAAAACATTATGAAACTAAAGAAACTCTAATGAACAAGTAACTATAATTGATAATATGCTAATAAAACACTAATATAATGATGTACTTGGCCATCTGTGCTTCAATTCAGTTATAATTTATTATTATTATTTTCCATGAGGAAGTAGAAGAATGACCTTTAAATTTCAGATTTCGGAGTTTTAAGATGTAGTTATTTAAACTTTATGTCACGATTTTAAATCAGGTTGATGAACAGCTAAGGTCAATAAATAATAAACAGTACGTCATTTTAGGTTTGGTTCGCAGCCGCTGAACTCTCTGGTTGTAAAGGCTTCTGTAGCCACATCCAAGGGTAATTTAAACGGTAGCCAGTTTCTGTTTAAAAAGCTCTTCCTTAAAAGCTTAAAAGTAATTCCTCTTCTTAGACAAACAGCAATCGAGTGCCTTAAAATAGTTAGTAATCCATTTAGCTAATTTAAATGAGTCTCAATGTTTTAATTATTTTGAAATAAAAATTAAAGTATGTGAAGAATTTAGGACCACATTGTTCGATTAAAAGCATGATAGTGTTGAATTCACCAATAAAAGTTTAAATAAAAACCACATAGTTTCAGTATTACATTTTAAGTTTTTCTAAGTAAGTGAAGATGATAAATTATATGTAGTACTTATTTTATTTTCGAAACATGTTGCAAAGCTGCCTGCTAGATGAACAGAAGCATCGAGTCAGAAATGAATTCTTATGTCATACAAAATAAAATTCATAGCATGATGTAACATTTCAAGTAAATGCTCAGATAAATTCCGTAAAGTGAATTCCAAAGTATTTTTTAAACAATCGTCCATATTTATTTTGCATAGGTATTCAGAATCAATAAAAAAGAATGATTAGTTTCGCGTTCTCTACTGATCTTCGCCTTCCAAATAATGTATGGTTTATTCACCGTTGAAAAATCAAAGATGCACCACCGTTTTTTGAGCAAAACCTCTTTGAGTACATTCATCAATTAAAGGACGATTAACCTTTAGCAGAACATTATTTTATGTATGAGATATGCACTGGTTAAAAATAAATCTTCATTGCTATGTTTTCTATCGGCAACTAGAAGACCCCAGTGGACCATTTCGGCAGACTAAGCAATCATTTAACCATGACCGCCAGTTCCGCTTTCTCAGTAAATGTTTCTCCACAACGTTTGCGATTTTGCTTCTACCATACATGCCTCATCAGTTAAGGTCTAATGCTTAAAGAACGATCGATCTAAACGTATTAATATACTTCCGCCGCAACATCATGTAGTTAGGTCTTCGAAACGGAGACGATATGTAGGTCTCCAGGTAAAGTGAAATTGAAATGGTTCTTTATCTGGAGGAATAGAAAACGATTTGTTTATAAGTTTTGCGTATTCACCGGAAAATAAATGTAGATTTGTTTACGAAGAAATGCTCCATTATTTAAAAAAATAGCATTTTATCTTTCATTTCGGAATGAATTGTATGAAAGATGATTTTTCTGAATTTTTATAAGAGTTCTGTTCATTATACAGAATAAATTGAAGTGCAAAATTATTTCTATACACACTTCTAATTGTAATATTAAAGACTAGGATGCTTTCAAGACTTTTTGAGAACGCCTGAAAATACATTTCTAAATTCCTCTTCAGCAAAATAAAAAATATTGTAGATGGTAATAATTTACATAATTACGAAAAGAAAAATGACGTTAGAAATATAATTTAGACTTATCCATTGAATAAATATAAGAATTATGTACTTAATAAATGTAAATATTATGTATTCAATAAATGTAAAATATTATATATTCAATAAATGTAGCTATTACGTATTTCGTATTCTATAAATGATGAGCATATTATTTCCTACTGCCAGAGAATGAAGAAAGAATGTCCGAATTAAAGCCAGAGGTTTCCTTTTATTTAATAAAGGGCAGAGTAACAAAGCAACTACATTTGAAAAGAGCTATGCTGAGGCTGAAGTGGTCTTGGCCCTCTTTTGTCCTATGACCATTCTAGATTTTGCCGACAAAACTGCTTATTAGACGCATGTAGGTTTTCATCAAGAACGAAGAGGTTCAGCCAAAAAGACTGGTTTCTTCCGCTCGAATAGCGAACAAAAGCTTCAGCTATTCTATAAAATAATGTTCGATAGTACTGAAACAGCGTCAGAGGAAAACACTTTTGTATCGTTCAAGATTTTCATTATCAGAAGTTAAATTTTCGTGCCTTTTGGATCTGCAAAATATGACTAGTAGAACTTCTAAAGTATCGGCGATAATTCGGACCACAGCTGATACGTATGTAATGTAAAATTGTAAGATAATTTTATTTTTTCGTTTCTCATATTTATTTCACTTCAAAAAACATTTTGCGGTTAAAAACAAAGCATTTTATTTATTTTCGTTAAACGGGGGGGGGGGACCCACTTTTTTTCAGTAAAACTGAGCAATGAAATATTTTTTTTTGTACTAGTCTAAGTCCTATAACCTATACCTGTTTCATCTTAAGTAAAACAATAGGATTTTTTTTATTTAAATAGAGGCTTTGATATGAAACTTATTCTGTTTTTATTTTTACTGTTGCATTCAATAAAGAAAGAATATGCAGAATTTTTCTATTACACTAAAATTAAATAAAGATACAACTTTACAATTGACTTTGATATATTTTATTAATATTTTAGCAATTACAATTCGAAATAAATTTATGATTTTAAAGCTCCTAAATAAATCAATTACAAGCTTAAATAATTAACTAATAAGAAGCATAAAAATGGACAAGAAACTCGTGATTCCAAAATACCTGGAATTCTGATAATTAGACCTTTACTAAATACTGCATTGCTTCTTTTCAGTATTATGAAACTAAAATTTTTCGTTCTTTCGCATTTTATGGAAGGACAAAGTGTTTATCTATTTAAAAATTTTTGACTTCGTAGCAATACTGAACAGTAAACTAGCAATTTATAGCTAAAAATGCAGATATGATAATTAAAATGTCTCTTAGTCATAGGTCAAAATAATAGTCAATAGTTATTTGATTTATGCGTATCTTTGATCATAAATTAAAGGATCAAATTGAGTTTCTTTAGAAATTTGCAGCTATTTAAGTATCAAACCATTTATCTTAATTTTAGATCTTATTTAAACTAAACTGAGCACAATAAACTTTAGTTCATGTTTACTATCATAATTTCTTGACGAAGAATGAAAAGCACTTGATCTTTTCTTTCGAGAGAAGAGTCATAAGAGGAAAAGACAAGATACTTTAATTGTTTAAACAACAAAGGACAAAGCAAAATAAATTTGTGTATACTGCATTATACACTGGTGTGCAAAAATTAAGGACGAAGTCGAAAAATTAGCATATCAGCTGAACGAAGAGGCAGAGCGGACAGAAAGACCAATCAAGAGATTAAGTAAGATCATGTACGGTAGCACATGCGTAGATATGCAGGTAGACGTAATGGGGGAGTGTCTGAGTAGTATAAAGCATGTTGTCGGTGTAAGATAAGTATTTCTGGCAAAGAGATTGCACGCCGTATAGCAATTAAAATCACACCGAGTTGCTGCCTCAGCGAGAAATGGCGAATAATCAATCTGTTAGACGACATCTGGATGCTTTTACCCTAGGTCGAATCATTGGGAAGTTGGAGGAAGGCCGCAGTGTGACAAGTGTGGCTGCAGAGTTCGGAATTGCTCACAGCATCGTTTCACGACTTTGGAGACAATTTCAAACCACAGGAACAGCTACCCAGGGGTTTAGTAGGGGTCGTCCATGAGGAACCACACCCGCAGATGACCGGTATATTGCCTTACAGGACAGAAGAAACAGGCGGCAGACAGCGGGAGAAATCGCTAGACAGGCGACTGGACGACCGATATCGCGTTTTACCGTGGCCAGAAGACTGCACGGTGATGGTCTGTTTGCACGACGCACCGTACGGTGTGTACCTCTAACGCCTGCCCATCGGAGAAGGCGTTCTCTCTGATGCCGAGAACACCGGAATTGGAGAGACAATGAATGGGGACGAGTACTCTTTACAGATGAGAGCAGATTTAGTCTGAGTTGCGATTCTAGACACATACACATCTGGACAGAGCGGCGAACACGCAATAACCCCTTCAACATCATCAAAAGGGACTGTTTTGGAGGTCGCGGAGTTCTCGTTCGAGCAGACATAATGCTTGGTAGCCGGACCGACCTTCATATCTCCCAAGGAGGTTCGTCACCTGGGACTGCTATTGTAACGAGGTTCTTCTTCCTTACATGCGTCTTTTCACAAGGGCTATGGGTCCTCAGTTCCTCTTCATGGACGACAACGCTCCACCTCATCGCACAGTTACTGTCGAAGAGCTGTTGGAGAGTGAAGATATTGAACACATGGATTGGTCGGCAAGGTCTCTGGATCTAAATCCCGTCAAGCATGTACGGAACTTACTAGGGAGACCCGTGGCAGCACGTAACTTATCGCCAGTAACGATTCCGAAACTGCGATTGGTGCTACAAGAGGAACGAGCAGCAGTGTCTCAACAGCTCATTAACAACCACATATCCAGCATGCACAAATGATGTGAAACCTGCCTAGCAGTCAGGGGAGATCATATCCCCTATTAAAGACCGGATGTTTCTTGCTGGACACCCATCACAGGGATGTTTCGGCCTTCAGTCGCATTGCGCTCCATGCTACTTTTTCAATAAAGCTTCTTTTTATCCCTCTGATTTCTCTTTTAGTAAGTGTTGCTTACATTACTCATGTCCTTACGTATTGGGGATCTTACGGCATTAAATGTGTTGATTTGGAAAGCTTTTGTACAAAGTTATATTTAAAAAACCGTCTCGTCCTTAATTTTTGCACACCAGTGTACATATAATCATTTGCTATTGTAAAAGTTCATACGATAATCGGAAAACAAAAAAGCTAACAGCAAAACAATTTTCAGTTTTTGAAATGCTTGATGAAATAGCAATGGCATTCTCGATCCAACTTGATCAGGAATGAATATGAATTTTTTCCCACCGATTTTTTTCAAGCCAGCTTCATTATAAAGAAACCGCATGATAAATTTATATTACAATGACATTCTTCCCAAAATTATTTTCAAATACGTACGTATTTGTAAATACTATTGGGAAGAATCTTATAGTAATATGAGTATAATAAATCTGTAATATATTGATGTTCTATGGGGAAAAAAGCATACGCTATTTACGTCATGAAAAGATGGCAGTTCTAAATTCAAAAATAATTTAAAATCGTAAAGACTCAAATAAATTGAAATTATATGTCCAGGAAGTTCGTCACCCAGTGACTCGAAGACTGACAGCATGAAGGTAAAATCTTGAGTTTCCATCTTTTAACCTGGGCCCACACCACACGGAAGTGCGATGCACCATTGGACCACATCATCACTTCACGCAACATACTTACGTTAGCGGCATTTTTCTATTTGTTTGTCCGTGACGAGCAGACGGACAGATAAGAAACGCGTCAGATTTATAACCACTTTTGACCTGCCAAATTTACTCTATGAACAAAAATGTGATCAGCATGATAAGTAAGCAACTGAAAACCACGGAATTATAACTTGAACATCTAATCAGCTATGGTGTTCAGTAACCACCCGCTTAAAAATACTAAGTATAAGTTCACTTGGCCTTTGATTTCAATGTAACATGCATGTGCAATTTCTTTGTTTTCTCACATGCAAAGTCAGCCAGCTGATTGGCTGAGACTGAGTCAAGATTGTAAAATATGAAACCTTTTTTAATATATCGCATACAGTTGCTTATCTCTTTGTGTAGCTAGAATGGCCTTCCTAACATCATAGCAATATTTCACAGAATGACATTTAACTATTTGAAGACCTTTGCCTAACTACAATGTAAAAAATATTTAAGGAGCAACAGAGGAAAATATTCTCAGAGCAGTTTAAATGCATTTGTAGAATAAACATTAGCATAATTATTATTGTACCAACACTGAACTTCTTCTTATTCTACTATGTAAGCTGCCCATTTTTATTTTGAAGTCATAAGATTGTAAGGTTTATTATACGTTTTCTAACAGCTATTTTAAGTTTTGTATCTTTCCTATCTTATTCTAATTTCAGCTTACAATTTCCTGCCAGAATGTGAATTCAGAAACGCAGATAATGCAAATGAGTGACTTAACCGACTTCAAGAGACGTGAACGTCACTAACTCAATGTCGTCACTTAACCGACTTCAAGGGAGAGAGTGTGTGATTTCCTGACAAGCGCTTTTGCCTCCTGGCCACATCTCTCTTAGATATTACTACTCTCGGCCATATCTTAGGCCCTTGCTAGGCTTTGCCGACTTAATTAATACTTAGGGGCCAACTAGTTAGATTTTGATAGCTCCGGCTATATTCATTAAGAGCTTTAGTTAAATTATTTTTAGTTCAATTTATTAGCATTTAAGTTCAAGCCCGAGTGGCCGCTTTACTGTAAAGTTCCAAGCCGGAACTGATTGTAAGTATAATGAATAATAAAGGGTTTCAAACCCTTCTAAATCTTACGTATTCTGTTCACACTTAAGCGATTATTCGCTTCTTAAGTGTTCGTGGGGTTAGGAGTTAGAACTAAGGATTAAAGAGTTGAACCCCACAAGATGACAACCTTTTGAAATTCATTACGATTAAATTTTAAAAAAAAATATTTTTGAACAAAAACAGTATTGAAAACACTTTAATATGACCGAAATTATTTTTATTTTAAAACCTTCTTAGCCTTATGCACGGAAAATTCCTTATAGTAGGCTGGCTTTCTTATTCATTGCACGCGAAAATTTCTACCAGCTTTTACTGTATCCGATTACAGTTTGGATGTATATTGGAAGAAAAGGAATCAGGGTACAAAGTAAAAATCATTTTTTAAATATAATTAAGAAATACAATTTATTCTTGGTATTCTGTGGAATTTCAGAGCTAAACTCGTAACGCTCGGAGGGAGCACAGAAATTGCCCCAAAATTTTTCTAACTGGTTGAAAAGAAGACTGTAATAAAATAACATCAAATCCATTTTTATTAAATTTCACTTGAAATGCTAAAATAAGAACAATAAATAACAGATCAGGTAATTTTTAAAAGTTAAATAGGACTAATTTTATAAAATGTGTTCAAAAAATAAAATGATAAATTTTAATTTCGTCAATAGATTTTTGACAAGAAACTGTGTTTTTATTTTAATGATTTCAGAGATCTGTCACTGCAATTTAAAAATTTTCCTCGCAAAAGTAAAAGTAAAATTCCTTTTTCAAATTTGTATTCTGCACCTACAATTTCAGAACATATTTCAGCTCTTTTATTTTCAACTGTCTTTAATGATTTTGAATCTACCGGATGTGGATCCATCTTTAATGATTTACAACATTTTAGATTCAGAGTGGAATATCTTCAACTATCTTTACTAAAACTTCGTATAATCTTGTGTTCTTGGCTGGGAGGTTTCGAATATTACCATACGAAATGGGATGCAAAGTTATATTTCCATCTCCTCCCGGTAGATATTTGACACTAACTTATGCTTAAGCCCTCACTCAATTTACAGTACTGTCTCTAAAAGGCTGCTTAAAATATTTCTGTTCTTCTTCAGACATGCATCCTTAGCTACCAATAAAAACCGTTTTATTAATAGTTCTATGGACATAAAAATTTGTAGTTTAAGTAATACTGCAAATTATGCTTGCAAATTAATTTATAGATGAATCTGGTTTTAATTAAAAGAAATTAAATTAAAAACCAGGATTTTTTTTTTTTTTTTTTACTAAAGTGGCTCATCACAGGAAAATAATGACAAGCAAATGATTATAACTAATTCATAGATGAAAGTATGTTTTACATCTTCGTAACATCAGTTCTAAAATAGGAGTGTTTATTTCTATAGGGGAGTATGATTGAGGTGAGGATGCAGAATAAATTGACGTGGATGTTACCTCGCATACACTTCAACTGAATCAACGACACATTCCAGAGTGATGTCACCGTTAATAAGAAAAACAAGCTGAAAGACGACTTTTGGATAAAAGGAAGATCACGTGAGAGAACGGGTAATGAAATAAGGTCACTTATCAGACGCATGATTCGGCCTTTCTTACGAAAATGATGAAAATAATCCTTTCATCCTGCATTGGAACCCATCTGGAGAAAATCGCTGACCTGACTACGCGTATAAAAGTAAAACCAAACACACGTCTGTTTAACACAAAATACGAGACAATAGTATACGAATAACATTTAATTAAATAACTAATACTTTTGTCACAACAGCAAAATGCCATGAACGCATATAGCCGAGATATTGATTAAATGATGCTGCAAAGAGAAAGTAAAAAAAGAAGCGAACGAAGATTCCCAAATTGAAGACCGGTCTACAATACATAAATAATATTAAAATTTTTTTCCTGTTAGAAAATAAAGAATGGAAATGTACAAAAAGTAAATACTGTTTTTCAGAACTTTTTTTGCAAAAGCCTTTCAACATATCGAATAAAATTCAAGAAATAGCACACGTTGCATTAGAGTTCGCCATATTGCTGAATAGTTTTATTTCTCATGGCATATTAACGCACATGACAAAGTAAAAATCAGAAATATTCTTGTATAATAGTTGTTTATAAAGATAACAAAGCCAAGTGGGTTCGATGAACTTTAACTAAAAATTCTAGGATGTTTTAGAACAGGAAAAGATTTTAGAAAAACACAGATTTCCTACCATCATTCTTTTCTATTTTTTCGCATTCTTTCCAATAGTTTATTTTACTTTATAGCTTGATAATATACTTCATTAAATTTTAATATTTTTATTTTCGTGTTTAACAATTTAAGTTATAATAATAGTATAATAAATTTAATTTAGAGTTTTAGTGGAACATAATATTTTATTTTTACGCATATATTAATCAGCTGTTCAGATAATAATATTTTATTCCGGAATATTAAAAAAAAACCCGAATTTAACCGATTTATATTGCCGACTCGAATTTTAAAATGAAACAAATAAAAAAAACTTTGAAAGTTAAACATTTTCGTGCATCGGAAGATGTTGTGTATTCTAATTTGAATTCTGTTCGATGTGAGAAACGTTACATTTCTAACGAACTTATCATATTTTTTGATGAATTAATTTAGATGGATTTCTTTCTAAAAGTGTTCTAAAATGTTTCTATGCGTAGCGATAAATGAACTCTTGAAAAACGGAAAAATTCATGAGGAATATTGTTTAGGAAATGATAAAATGGATTAATACAGGTTATTTTTATACATGGCTTTTATACAAAACAATTAAAAGAAGACGCATCCGCATCACGATAACCGTCGTTTACTATGCGTAAAAAATTATTTATCTCTGACTATTCTAAAGCAGTAGATGATTATTAATTCAATCATCATAATAAGAAATACAGGGTGTCTCAAAACTTCGTGTATCAACTTTGAGAAGAGGTAGAGTAGATATATATAAACTATATTCACACAGAAAAACTGAGCTAGAAAACGATATGTGGTGCTGCAAGCTCCTCTTCAATTTGGCGTTTCAGCTTCCTTATTAAAGCTTGTGATGTCATAAGGAGGGCGTACCTGATTTTACATACGTTAAGCTGGCGATCATACACTTCGTATAAGTGTTATCTGATAGTAAAGAACGAGACACTGCTCGTAGCCATAAAACTCGAAGTGCCTTTGGTAATATTTGGCAATATATACGGCTTCGGTGTCAGGGGAAATCATAAAAACTTTGAATACCTTTTGGGAAAAAATAGTGTCTACCATTTGCTGCACTGTTAAGTTTCATCTTACAAACGTTGCTTTCTGTATTCTATTCATGCTGTGTCTTGGTATCTCTTCTAGCTTAAGAAAATGGCTTATCAGATCATCTTTTCTATGTAATTATGATCTAGATAAATGTTTTCTATGTGCCCACAAAGTTAGTTCGGGAAATTTTGAGACACCCTGTATACATAATTGATATGTCAGTGTTGTTTAAAAGTAACTTTTAAAATCCAGTATAATTCTGTACCTTTTTTTAATTTATCTATCTATTAAAAATCAAAGAGTATCAATAAACATGCTTGCTCTCAAAATGATGCTGCAACTGAGAAACCACACTTTTTGAATAGTACTTTTATAAAAGCTATTAACACTTCCTTTTTTTATAAAAGTTACCACATTAAAACTTTAACTTTGGAACAGAGAATCTTTACCTCCTTTTTCTTCTGGGTCCTATGCAAATACTTATTTTCTCCTAACGGGTGATTTCTAGAATAGTGAATTAATGCTTGTTGCCAAAAAAAGTATTCAATTTGCACATATTCCAAAATAAAAGCAATAAGCTCTGAAAATTTGGGTTCAGAATACATGCTAAGGAAAATCCGTTTGTTCATTTACGTACATAAATGAGGTTTGAGAAGGCATGTAATCTGTTAAAATTTAAATATTTTTCTCCGGGATTTAAGAAAAAAAAATGTCCTCAATCGGAGATTTTATTTACCTGAAACATGTTCTTCGAAAAATGTTTTATTGCATTTTAATCCTGAAGACCAATTCCTGGTGTAAAAAAGAAAATTACCTACTTATTACGTGGCGGCAATTCATGTTCTGACGAATTCTAACCGTAATCTTTTGTTACAGCTGGTTAACTTACCCAGATTTTTTTAAATTTTATGGCCAGATAACCCAACAATAGTGAAATGAAGTGAAACTTGGTGCGTAAATGAAAAATATCAAATAATATCACAAAACATTGTTTTGCGATTTCTAGTTCCATACTGTTCTTTTCGGATGTATATGAAAGTCGCTTGTATTTAAGTAAAATGTGAGAGAATTAATTACGTTTTCTCGTTAGAAATCCTTATCATTCTAACTTACGTTTATGATGAATCGCTTTCATCGTAATTCCGCTTTTTGTGAATCCAAATCTAGATATTCTTAACTGAAAGTTTAACAACTATTATACTTTTGCATTTTAAATTAGATGTTGTCTTTAACTTTATGTTGTTAATTAAATTTGATTTCTTATTCTTAACACGATCATGACCTGCTGCACATATATAAATGAATATTTTCAGTTGAATATCCGTTTTTCATTGCTGTTCTAGCAAAATAGATACTCATTATGCCCACACTGTCGAAATGACTATGTTGAAATAAACCTTAAACCGTATTATCTCTTGAACAGGAAAATAGGAATATATTATTGCGCACGAATTATTATAATCCTGTGTTAAGTAAGCTTTTAATTTGTTGTATTCAGCATGCACTGGTTGGTAGATTTTGCATTCAACAAAAGGAAAATTAGATTAACAGTGCAGTGCCCTTATCGGAATTTGCCTTTTTATAAATCTTAAAAATCTGTTAGTCTTATGTATTTAATTTTATAGATGATTTGATTTGTTCATTAAGCTCAATTTTTAAATTATTAATTTAGGAATATTTAAGAATAAAAGTATTTGTAAATTATGCACGTTTAGTTCATTTTTTAATTTTCTTTTTTCTCCTTTTCTTTCTTTCTTTTTTATTAACGAGGCATCACTTAATGTAAATCGACTGGTTTAAAGTGTTTTTATGGAATACTGCTATATGATAAATGAAAGAAACTCACGTCATTATGAAACACAAAACAAATAAACCAATTTATTCCTGAAACTGATCTAATTTGTAATTTTGTCTCCCTCTTCTTCCCAATTTTATTTCCGTACTAAAAGAACTCTGATATGTTCAATAAAATAAATAAATAAATAAAAGTTCTCTTTTATTTATGTAGAAATTTTATGAAGTAAAAAATCAGTCAGCTTATATTCTCTTTCTATTTGTAAGCT
Organism: Stegodyphus mimosarum; assembly: GCA_000611955.2. Taxonomy (NCBI): domain Eukaryota; kingdom Metazoa; phylum Arthropoda; class Arachnida; order Araneae; family Eresidae; genus Stegodyphus; species Stegodyphus mimosarum. The sequence goes on from KK121990.1 coordinate 457,802, forward strand.
AAAAACACCTATTTATATAAACTGTTGTCTGAAATAATTCAGCCTGGATTAAAACGTCTGCAACAAATTTTAGATAGAATCGAACAAATTAATTTGTTTTGATTCATTTTAATCACGTTTTTCCCAATAAAATTATTTTTAGGACCTTTTGCTTGGAAATTTTTTTTTCAATACCTGGATATTTATCAAATCATTCAAGAAAGGGATCGTGTTAAATGCCTGAAATTTGGCAGTATTTGAAAATGGCTGTTAGGAAGTATTAGTGCACTTAATTCACAAGAAATATACGAAGGGACATTATCCGATAGCTTGTAGTTCATGTTGTAGTACAAACGTAGTTAAAGCATCTTCCATTTTTCGGTGCGGTGTCGTATTTTGGCAAAGCAAACACACTGCAAAGATTTCTTTGACCAGAAATAGTTCTTTGCCATGCAACATTCACCTCATTTGCAGACTTCCCATCCCGAATTGCGAAGTCCTTTGCTAATAACATATTTTTATGGTATCAACATTTCCAAATAATTCGAGATTTAAAGAACGACCAGACGTGCCAAGACCATTTTCACCATTCTTTGCAGAAATATCAGGAACTTAATGGAAATAAATGTGTTCCAGTGAATGTTTAGTAAGTGACTCGGTAATTGAAATACATTTTATGTGATATTTTAATCCCTTTTTTACAGTTCAAATTGAACTGCCCTGTAAGTATTTTCTGTGAAATTTCTAATACTTTTGCTTATTTCCGGCTATAGAAAAATATAAATTGCTTATTTAAATTAAAATACTCTATTTTTAATAGTATTGTGTTAATGAGTAATCTGCATTTTAAATACGTAACCTTGGAATAGTTAATGAACCACATTTTAAATGTCCTTCTTACTTTCAGGTCACTATTTTAAATGACAATTTGTTAAAAAAAAGAAAAATAAAATTTCTAGTACTAGGGCTAAAATAATGTGCCCTAGTTTTTAAAGATCTGATAAAATACAACTTTAAAAAGATTGCTATTTTAACAACAGAGACCTTCATTCGATTCTACATTAATGAATCACGGCTCCTTCAACTCTTTTAACGAATCACGTTGAGAGAGTTAACAATACATAAGCGTCACAACGATTTGAACGGATATCATAAAGGCCAAACGAAATTAGGACACTTAAAGATAATTACTGGCAGTTATTCAACAATGAGCAGTTAAAAATTTTATATCTTTTTTCTTTCATATAGTAACTGTATCATAATAAATGACAGAAGTTAAAAATAAAATGCGTGCGAATACCAAAGCACAAATACTATTAAAGTGTAAAAAAATTATGCAGAAAAAAAGCATAGCATCTGTGGCATTTTGATGGGAAGGCTTTAGATTTCATCAGTATGGAAAGAAATTTGCAATTCTGTGTTGCAAAGTTTTTGTAAGTAATTGTGTTTATTTGTTTTTAATTTATGTTTTATGCATTCTTGTAGTGTTATGTATTGTTTCTATCTATTTATTTATTTAATTCACGCATGTTGAGCAATAACTTTGTTGCGTATTTTTGAAAACTTAAATTTGTGCAATCTTATTACATTTGTAAGCTTTTATTTCTTGCATATAATGTTGCCAGTATCTTAGTTTCACTTCGAACCACGTATGAATTGTGAAAATGGCTCTGTTAGAACCAGAGATGTACATAGTCTTGATGTATATTTTGAAATTTCTCACCATTCTAGTGAAATTTCGGAAGTTTCATAAAAATGATTCCCATATCTGTAGGAATGATTTTTCTCGAAGCTTCCAAAATGCTTGGGCAACTCTATAAATATCATCTCGTTGAAGTTAAGAATCCGTTCAGTTTTTCTGTTCAACATCGTGCGACTATATATTGCTCTTGCTTCGTGATATTGCTTGTGATTCTGGTGATCTGTGAAATTCTTCGTATATTAAGAAAGAATTTATCTTATCCTTCGTTGTCTCCTTGAACTATTTACGTTTCTTCACTTAACATTATAAGTCAGTTTTAAAATATACTCTCAATTTCTCCTATTCATGTTGCATAGTTATAAAAGAAAACATGAACGATGCTATTTATTCATAAAAATAAAGTCTAAAGAATAGAATGTACATGTTTTAACAGGCTTTGGTGAAAGCCTATTAAAACATGTAAAACTGCATAAACAAAAAAATCTGATGTATAGATGATAAATAGCACCACATGATTTTCTTGTACGTAATATTAAATTATACGCACTTTTTGCTGCATTTCATTTAAACTTATTTCCTCGAATTTCATTAGAGATATATTTCTCATTCATTAATTCTGATCTCAAACGTTTCCGTGGGTCCTGAAACCCACCAGCGGCCGAAAGATAAAGTCGCTGAAGACTGGTAGTTCGGTCCGGGTTTCACGTCCCCACAAACAGGTTGGCTGCATGGGCGTTTTCGTGTTTTTCGCCATGTGTAACGTGGATACGAGCGAGCTTCCCTTAAAAAGTCTTCCACGGAGGCATCCCTCTCCTTAGGCAGATAGCCGTTGAGTGCTTTGCTGTAATTAAATAAAGCAATCCAATCGTGGGTTCTGAAACCTAGAGCAAACTATTGCTACTGAGCGGTTTTATCGCTCGTCCGCTAATTGACGACAATTTTGTAGAGTACCCATTCTTCAAATCAAACAGGAACAAATTTAAACCCTTTTTGAATCACATTATTTACTAGCAAGTTCTCCGTAAATGAAAATCCCAAATATCAATTTTCTAGAGCAAAAAATAGTGTAAAGTGTAATGATAATACATAAAAATTATAAATGCATAAACATATATGCGTACGTAAATGCCAGCTTTCTAAAGTGTAAAGAAAGTACAAAATAAGAGAAATACCAAATGTAAAAAAGGAACCAAATGAAAGAAGTTACATGCGAATTTAATAAATGTGCAAATATATACTGAATATATATATTGCACATACGCTGAATAATAAATGCACGAGATTTGTCTCCTAAAATTGCAAATTTTGGCATTCATAAAGAGAAAATCCACTGCGTTTCGAAAAGCTGTGCAACACTTGTACTACATTTTATGCTTTAAAAATAATATTTTGGTATAAAGTTTTCGAAGCAGTTTGATTTCAAATGAATCTCAGTAGAAATCTCAGTTACAATTAAAAAGCAATATGATTTTACTATGATACACCATTAAATATAAAATAAAATTTATTTTTTCATATTACAATACAATCAGCAAGAAACTTTGATCTTGTTTTTCTACTTTCAGTACAAATACATTAATTTCTTTTTTCCTTTCCCAAGCCAGCTTTAAACATGTGACTTCTTAATTTAAATTCTAGCCGTTTCTTTCCTACGCAATTCCTTGCTTTGGGAAGGAACGGTAAGAAAATAACGGACTTTGATAAAAATAAGTAGCAAAACTACACACAGGATGTCGATTAACCTTCAAAAACCCTCAAGCACGGAACGTTGAGCAAAGCGCAGCTACAATTATTCCTTTTATCAAAGTAAAATCAGGGTAATAGCTTCAAAACTTCTTGAAACACAGACAATAGAGGTAAAGTCCTTGACAAAAAGAAAGAATAAAAAAATGGAAATCTTATTATTCGAATTGAGAGGTTTGCTACTGTAAAATATAAGTAGATGATTTCTTCTACAAGGTTATTTACCATTTTTCAAAGAATCAAACATTAAAAAGAGGTCGGTCTATGATTCATTTGATTTCAGAATTCACTGTTTTTATAAGAGTTTCAGTATTCGGATTTCTACTTAACCATGACCGTCTGATATATAATGTTTAAAATCTGAGCATGGGCACGTACTTTGTGAAAAACAGAAAACAAAAATTCAATGTGTCATAAATTGATAGATAATGATGTTATAATTATTTATATGCTACAACTGAAATAATATTCTGCACTTCTTAAAAGCTGCAAAGAATGTTGCAGCATAGCACTGTAACACGGTATTGCAACAGTATAATAAAATTATCGTATCGAGATAGATAATTACCTGTACGGTGCGCCAGTGTAAAGATGTTTCAAAAGTTAAAAAGAACTGTAAAAGTATACAACATTTTATAATAGTATTTAATTACTATATAGTGTTACATTGTACAGTACATATTTGTGTCTTAATAAGTGTATTAATTATTTATTATGCATCTTAATTATTTTCATATCGGCGTGTTTGTAACGTATGTATATGTATATCTGTACCACCACGCCTGTTGAACTATGGAATTAGCAAGGACCCTAAGGAAAATAGCTAAATTTTAACTGAAAAAACAGCAAAAGCATTGTCCTCTTCTTGCTTCTTTTAGGTTAACTGCTGAACATAATAATAAAATGCTTCAGTCACATAGCTGACCTAACCGTCCTTGTTCTTTCCTACAAAGACAACGCTTAAGGACATGTCTTGGTAGAGTAGATGTATTTAAAAATCACTGGCAGGACCTAAACATGCTGATAAGCACCATTCTAAAGTGGACTAGCTGCATTGCCAATAGAGTAAAAGAAAAGAAAAGCTTATGATGGCTATGTAGTATAAGTTACGCCATACCATTAGCTATGCGGTAGCGTCAACATTACAGTTGAACTGATTATCTATTGATGATGAAATTTTACACACCATTACGTATGTACGGAGCAGGAAAAAACGAAAAATCGTCCTGTGCCCTCGCCGGGATGCCTACTTATTTACACCCACCACCAAAGAGATAATTCTTTTCAAGCAATGATGCTTACATTCTTCCCCACATAAGCCCTGACAGTGGCCGCGTGATTAAAATCGCTGAATACTAGTAGTTCGATCCAGATTCAAAAACAAGGAAATGGGCTAGTTGCATGCTCAGTTTTCGTGCTTTTTCCCATGTGTACCATGATTGTTAATAACATCTCATGTTACAGTTTCCTTAGAAAGTCCTCCGGTGAGGCATCCCTTCTTTAAGGCAAATGCTCTCTCATGCCTTGTCATACGCAGATACCCTAACCTAACCTTTCCGACATAACTAACCTAACTTAACCTTTTCCACATAAAAGGCTTCTAATGAGAAGCACGATAGCCATTCGACCAAATCCAGCTGGTGACGAATTATTGTCCACATTCTTGTGGAGAGGATATTACGATAATTCCTTATAAAGTAATATCTTTTCCTTTTATTTTCATATATACTTTTGGCGTATTTGCACTTAATTCTTTCATATAACTCCAAATGTTTATTAAATCGCTTAGCATTTCAATTTAGGAAGCATTTGGTCAATAGAATATATGGATTTTAGCTAAGTTCACAGAATCTTTATAAAATCAATACATTTTCCATTGCCAGAATATTAAGATCGAGAAGAATGAAAGTTATTTCTAGCAATCGAAATATATAAGTAATCTTGCCAATACGTAAATACAAAGATACAAATTTACATGCGTAAATACATGAAGAGGTTTATAATTACACATTACTATTGCTTAAAATTGCTGAATTTACCAAATGTATGTGGTTAGATACTTTCTAGACAACTAGCAGACAAGTTTCATTTGTCACGATGTTTTCTTGGCTTCAATCACGAAAACGCGATAAGTATGAATATACAGCTGTCATATTCTTTCTTTATTCAGTTTATAGTTGAAAAAATAATAAACTAAAAAGCACGCGGTTCTTTGTTTTATGACTGTTATGAATTAAACAGCTATATGCTTCTAAAATTACTATAGAAATGTGAAAAAATTTTTTTAATAATTCCATGCATAGATAATTGTTTCAAACTATTAAAATTTTGCGATTTAGATATTTAAGATTACAATTTAATACCTAGAACAATTAAAAAATAAAATTAAAAAATGCTAACATTTTTTTTAAAAAATAGCAATTTTATCTAGTTATGCAGATTTCAGTTCAACACCTAAAACATTTTTAGGGTAATAAATTACGAGAGGCCTATCAGGTTGAAAAATAGGTCCCCAGACTTTAAAGATGATGATAAAACTAACTGTTCAAAATTTTAAAGTCAATTATTAGGAAAAAATTATAAGGTATTATTTCATCTTTAATTAACGCCATGAGGAGATTTTGTACTTCAACTCATATATTTTGAATTTCTTAACTCATTTTTTAAAAATAATTTGAAATATTCTCTTCCTTTTTGCTTCAAAAGTTGAAAACCGTAAATCATTGATTATTAATGAACATAAGATTGACTTATCAAATCGTATGTGCGTAAAATAACGGATTATTTATACGAAATCTCTAGGTCGGCTTATAGGCCGGAATTCCGAGTGTTATAAACTAGCGATTATCTAGAGATATTTCGTTTTTCTCATATTTAGAAAAAGCTATGAGCCGGTAGCTCTGTGATCAGCTTGTCTACCTGTATGTTGGAGAAGAATTGGATTAAAAATGAATATTCATTCTTCATTTCCTTATTGGCCAAATTATCCTATCTGCAGCACACCTGTGTACATAGAAAGATAGACCTTGATTCTTGACATTTTCACCTCACCCTTGCTCTATTTTGTAGTAGATAACATTGTTGAAAAAAAAAAAGGAGAAATGAAGGAAAACTAATTACATGCCAGTTTCAATTGCTTTAATTTAGCAAAAATATTGGAAAATTCTATACCCTCTTTATCATCAACTGATACCAAGGCTGAGTGGACACGCCTTATTACTATGTGTGGGCGATTTCGTGCCAACACCTAGAACTGAAAGGAGAGAGGAGGAAATTTACGAGTTCCAGCACAATTGACTGTCCAGTGAGACCTCTGATACAGAAAGGCCTTCTTTAACTAGGCCAGGAACCGTAGCAGAAATCAGATAGAGTCATGGCCTTCTTCTACAGAGATTACTCAGCAATGTGATTTTTTTCTTCAATGTACGTAACGCTTCGCAGTCCCCAGTTGCGATTGCTTCATCTTTTCCCATGTGTTCCATTGCTGAATTTTTTCCCTACTGTCATCTAGCTTGGTAGGATTACGTGTGGTATTACGGTTCACTGTCTTGTGTCCTTTTTTGTTTAACCTTGCACATCTGTGACGATGGTGATTAAAATCTTGTTACTGATTGTTCACCAAAACAATAGACAGGATAGACTTATACTGCGCAGCTACTTACTTCGCAGATTGAGTCATCAACAGCCTTTAGATAACAACTACTGCAAGTAAAATAACTATACCAAGACAAAAAGTAAAATATCATATCTGCTCAAGAAAATACGAAGCCAATGGACGCACATTATAAATGCTTTCTTTATTATCAATGCAAGATCGTAATATATTGTTGAAGGATGAAAGTGACGATTCTAAGAGGAAATAAAACAAATGAGTTTTAAGTTCTTACTTTTGGAAAAGGAAGAAAATATGATAACTGGAGACATTTTGTTTCCGGCTGCAATATTAAAATCCCATTTTAATTAAACTAAGAATTTTAAAACCTCATGTGAAACATTGTAATTATAATACTTGATTTTAAATCATTTAATTCGGTTTCAAAATGCAGATACTGATATAAATGAAAAAAAAAAGGTCTGCCGCTTTCCGTTTCTTTTTTCATAAAGCAATGCTATGTGAACGTGAAGTTATTTCTTTCTCTTCTGTCTTCTTTGTGTTATGTTTGTGCAATAATTTCGTGACTTTTTTTACCAAATTAGTTTGTGATATTTCTAAATAAAGTTTAAATCTCGCATATGATACTTGATTTATGGGAAAAAATATGCCAAAATATTTTAAAGGCATTTTAATACTTGAAAATATTTTAAGACGAAGTTTCTTAAAAATTACATTTCATGACGGATGCTTTTTCAGTGTAAATTTCCATAGTTTACTCAAAGCTATAAGCAGTTTAGCAATGAATGGCGTAAACTTATAAGGTATATCTCCCACATTCTTAGCGTGCCTTCGTGGTGTAATGGTCAGCACACTGATCCGGTATTTCAGAGGTCCGTGGTTCGATCCCCGGCGAAGGCATTGCAGATTTTTCATCTCTCTTGTTCCAAAAAATACCTAATGTCTCTACAAACTCAAGAATCAGTTTCTTCAAAATGTATAATTTATTGAAATTAAGTGCAATGTTTTCGTTTAGAAAAGTAATTTTTTTATCTTTTGCTTTGCAGTAACATAACTAGGAATTGGTCATACATTTAGTTTCCATTTGGTTATGAAATTCTAGTACTATGATTTCACTGCTTTGTAGAGTAGTTTAAAATCTGATGGAAAACACAACAGAGTAAAGTTCACTAATTAATAACCGCATGCCATATTTCTATTCTTTTCCTATCATTTTTACGCAACTATTTCTAGCAATCAATATTTTGCAATTTTTATTTATAGATGTAAGCTACAACAAAATACGATAACTGCTTTCAAATAATTAGAGACCTCAAAATTAACGATTCTAGATTTGGTGCTTTTCCCTAAATTCAACTTTTCTCCCAAATTCGAGATCTTTCTACGTTTTATAACGCTACTTGAAAAGGACAACTAAAACTAATATTTTTAACCAATCATAACTTGTCTCTACAACTGCATCTATCTAGTATAAATACCGCTGGCGAGTTAATTATGTCCTTATTCTTCTTCATTCCTTTCTCTATCTTCCGCGATTGCTGACATATCTTCTATGCTCTGCTTGTCCGTCTAAAATGATGTCGCTCCATTAACCTGTGTATTATAAGAAATGATCGTAATTGGTGTGATTAAAGAGTATATTGTCTACGAGGAATTATTCTGGTGTGCTGGATTTGGAAATAAACATGATAATTGGCTGAACTTCGTTTGGTATCAGTATCTCCTTTCCGTCTATGTCACTCTGCCTCCACGACTGCCAGCTTTTAAAGTACACGGATTGCGACTACGCATCAAAATTATGATATGTATTTCTGTTAAATTACGAATTTTGGGCCCATGGAGAATTAGCATATTTATCATAGTAGTTATAATTTGCATTATATATATATGCGAATGAATAAAAACATGTCTTGTGATATCTATAAATGAAACCTGAAATTGTCGAAATTGTCGGAAAAACTAAAATTCACAACATCAGCATTAACCAAATCACTCAAATGTAAATTCTAATGCAGTGACAATACTTCTAAGATGCCAAAGAAGCAGTTCATTTACAATATGTAGTATACTTGCATCAACATGTAAGGAGCTGTAAATTTTGTTAATTATCGCTAAGCATTTACTCAATTATTTAAAAAATTAATTTAATTTCATAATTAATTACTATGTAATGTCTAGTTAATTAATTTGCAGAATGTCAACTGAAGTAGGTGCAGGAAGTAGACAGGAGAAGGTTAAAAGAACCCTTTATTTAACGCTCTAAAATTCACAATGTGTCGACTTGACGTTAACAGACTACGTCTCGATCGGGCGATAACTCAACTAACAAGAATTAAACTTAAAATTCAAAGATAAAAGTAGACTTTTTTCCAGAGTTCCACACAAGAGAAGACTTCTGCCCAGAGTTCAGATAACAGTGTTACCTAAAAAAGTGTCGAATTCTCGTGGCAGAAAAGTAAAAGCAGTAACGCCACTTTAACCAGCAATAAATGCAAAAACAGAATCTCACGTTACAAAGGTACAATGCTTGCTCTTTTTTCACTTTCTTCTAGAACTGAGTATTTAAACCTTTTCACCTACAGGTAGAAGAACTTGCATTCGTTCACGCGCGCTACCAAATTTAAATACTCTGGCATTGAAAATTAGGGGAATAAAGGTTTATAGGAAAGCATAAACAAGTATAAACTTAGCTGGTTAGTGAAAATAAATATAAATTCCTACAACTATTAATCATAAAATTAATAAAAAACTTCAAAAAAAAACTCAATTGATACGGTGCACACCTAATGATGATTGTAAATATTGCTAAGAACATAAAAGTGAACTTCAAAAGGTAGGGGTTTAGCCCTTTTTTCTTATTCGACGAACGTCAGATGTTCCTTCCCCCCCCCTCAATGGCGGGCACTAGCCATTATAGGCGTTGGTCACTACTAAAGCTGGAAGCGGTAGTCACTCTTTTATGGAGACGCCTAGTAGGTGGGCCGCCACCCTTGCCTCCTATGAAGACCCAAACAATCTGAATCCATGCCTTCTCTGGGATTTGAATCTGGGCTCTTCAGTACGGTAACCAGAGTCACTAACCATTTCCCGACTAGGCGGCATGGTTATGCGGAATAGGGGAAAATCAACTACAGGAAAAAGGAAGTTTAAACGCAATGAATTACATCATAATCAGCAATAATTTAATAAACTGAGCTTCAGCTAACTTGTATAATTGAAAGATATTGTATATAATGGTTATTTCCAAAACTTCTCGTACAACCATGATACGTGCTGCACCAAACTTCAGTATTTCTTGTCGAAATTCGCAATTTTAATTTTTCCTTTCACTTCTTGAACAATTATAAAATATAAATCATTCCTTATAACTGAAGAATACTCCTAGATATAATCACTGGAGCCAAGAAGGCAGGATTAAGCGCTAACTGAAATCTAGGTCTTCTTAAACAGAATACTTTTATGTGATAACATCACATTCAAACTGTGTAATCAAATTCTGGAATGTTACATAAAATTAAAAAAAAATAAAAAATAAAAAAAAAATAAAATCACTGTATAGTAAATCATACGAAAGCAAACTGAATTAGCTTACTCATACTATTTGAATCATACGATGCCAAAATATAAATATAAAAATCTTCCCACGGTGCTAATAAATATAAGTTTTACATCCATCCAAGCATTAAGGTGACTTTACCGTTAAATTATCAGCTAACCGTAAAACTTACAGATCCGGAACATGAGTTAATTGTGACAAAAATAAACTAAAATTGTGAACTAGCAAATGGCCTTCAAAGAAAATTTTGATATGAAAAATTAGTATTTGTTAATTAAATAACAATCAGTCCATTCAGTTCTGAAGGTGAAATTGCTTTCTAGTGACTCTGCGTTCCTCAGTTAACTGACTAAGTAGCTTTGCATTCTCTTAGTTACTGTGCAAACAATTGCTCTTCCCCTCCCTCTACCCCCCCGAAAAAACTCAAAGATTTTCAGAATTACTAAAACAAATATTTTGAAGCATTTTTCCTCAAATAAAAAAAATTGCAGAAATTTTGCAAACATTTTATTACTTTTAATACTGATAGATTTTCAAATTATTTGTTTTACTGTTTATCACTTACTTCATATGATCGTACATTGTATGCATAATCCTCAGAACATGTGTTACTGGCCTGGAACGAACAGCCATTTAAAACAAATAGAAAAAATTCAAAGATAAATGAGAAAATTATTGATATTATGACAGTATTCTCTAAATATCCTCTTACTATATTCGTTTGAATTCCCTCGCCAGTTAAGGAAAAGAGTGTCAATTTATTTAGTCTGAATGAATTTGTGTCCAAAATGGTAAGTATAAAAATAGCGCAACTATCTGAACTTTAAAATTATGCAAAACGCTCTGTAAGATAAGAATTAAGTTTAGAGATATTTTGTGTATTTTTTATGAAAAGCAGATATTTCAAGACGCGAAACTATTTTGCCTCATTATATCAAATTTCATCACTTAGTAATAAAAAAAATTATAAAAGAGCGAACGATCTTGATAATCTTACAAAACCAAAGCGAACAAATACAAAAAAACAAAATCTTCGTGAGATAAGGCTTTTATAAGTGCTTATAAAAGCGTTTGTTCTTCGAAAACGTAATTGAAAAGACTATAATTAAAAGTATTTGAAAGTTTAATTTTATTATATACAATTATCTTTATTTTTTTAATTTTTTATATTTCGATTTTGCTCAGTAACAAGTTATACGATTCTTTCCTTCTTTCTTGCTTTAATTAATTTCTTATATTTCGTTTCAAATAATGAAATTTGTCATAAAAACAGGAAACAGCTTTTCTCCTTCGAGAATAAAACTTATATTAAGTTCTCTTAAAATGTGTAATCTATTTACTTAAAAACTATACCAGTTTAGAATCTGATTTTGTCAAATTCTCAAAATTGTTAACATGCTGCCTACTCTCAAAGAGTCCCATTCAGCGAGTTTCTGTAATATTTTTTTATTCCATTTTAAAAATTATGTTTCAAATTAGTTTTACATTTTGGAGCTATGTGTAATCATAATACAACTTACTACACTAATTTTAACTATATTTTTTTATTTCTTCCCTTCCTACTGTCTTATTTAAAGTACAACTTCTGAGATTCTTGTCTTCTTCTGCCATGATTACTTCTGAAGAAACTAACTTTTTCATCTATATTTTAAGGTAGTTTCTCCCTCTTTCAAGCATGACTTCATGTTGAAAAGGTAGCACACTTAAAACGTATTCGTGAGGACTAAATTCAAGTCCCGACGAGGGCACTGTTGATTTTTCACGTCTCGCGTATCAAAGTAACTTAATTACTCTACATTATTACAACTTTTTCAGTTAACAGCAGCTTACTAATTTAAGCATGAGTACTAATTCTAAATTAGTATTTGAGCTGAAATTAGTACGCTAATTTAACATTCGTACTCATGCTCTCTTATATCTCAAGCCTATCAGTTGCACTCAACACATCCTGAACACTGTTCATTCCATCCGGTTTCGAATCCTGAAGAACTGACAGCCTTCAAGTTTTCGCCGCATTCAAGTTCTTCAAGCATTCTAGTTTTCGTCGAGTTCTCCGTGTGCAAACGTCGAATGAGCATCTTCCACAAAATCATTCTCATGCACAAAATATCTGAAAAGCATTCTTTTCCTTAGCTGTAACATTCTTTGCCGTAATCCAAGTAAATCAATCTAGTTCAACCTGTTATGTCCGGAAGCAAAAAAATAATAAATGGCAAAAAACCTTACTTCGAAAGAACTTAACCTCCAATGATTATATTTGGTAGGTATGTAAGACAATTACTTTTCAAATTCAAAAGAAGAGGTCCTTTTCTCAGATGCATATAATTATCCCATTCAGACATTTAATTTGTGAGAATGTTTTATTCTGCGATAAAATTTTCGGAAATCCGTATAAACAAAGAATACGGATCTTAATTTTAGTCTTGTGTCAATTTTCAAATACAGTTGTACTTTGAATAATCACTGTCTCGCATACTGAACTAGAGTAACGATTGAAAAATGCCCAGCAAAACGAACTTAGTGTCGCATTTAGAAACGCACACAAATTTCGTCACATATTTAAACAGGAAGCTAAATTTGTTTTACTTCCTGCTTCAATGACAAATAAATACAAAAATTAGCCTATGCCTAAGCAAAGATAATGAGCAGATGAGCTAGTAAGTAAATGAATTTCTTCATATTATATTACTACTGAAGGAGGGCGTAACCTGGGATATGAATATGTCTGGATGCATCTAAATGCGGAAGATTTTACTGGTAAAGGTAATGAAATGGAAATTACAAGTAAACTGATCCCACATTCCTTAAATCAAAAAATTATTCAAATAGAAATAGGAAGAGGTCCAAATGACAACCATGCAGCTACATCCTAGGAATTAAAATGAAAAATGTGACAGCTTTGTTTAATGACAATGCCAGATATTACTTCAAGACTATCCTGAACAAAAGTAACACTATATTTGATAAATTCTAAAGTAATTCAGACAAATTTATACGAAGCTGGATCTCCTAAAAAAAGAATGGTTAGTTCTGCAAGAAGGTAAAGGACAGCATTAAGTTTTCCATCTCCAATGGATGACTGGAGAACTGCGACTAAACTGGATTTAATAAAATTGTGAGACTGTAACCTATATTATGCACGAAAATATTTGCATAAATAAAAAAATTAGCACATGCTGGAAATACAATACTTCCAGCCTTGCCAGCTTGGGTAATATTTTTAATATTATCCGAATTATTTCAAACAGTTTCATGATTTTAGATCAGAATGGGTAATGCAATAAAATAATTTTCATCCTAATCTATGGGAAACAACTTTCCGCCTAACAAATGTCATTACGGAACGAATAGCATTTCGTTATGCCAGGCTCCAATATCTTTCAATTATCAGGAATATCCAAGTTTGTTTGCAAATTATGAATGATATAGTACTGTCATTCTTGCATTTAAGATATTTGGTGAAGCAATTCTTTACCGTTTAAAAGACCTAATAGGCATTAAATTAAAAGCAAATTTAAAATTAGCTGAGAAAATAGTTTAGCGTCTTTTTTTACCTAATTATAAATTTTATATTGGCATCATTTTGTTCCAATTTTATTCAAAAGCAAATTGCTGCAGAAATATATATTCCGGGGACAAGAAAATGGTGATTATTCTATTTCATTGCAAAAATCTTTGATTTTTTTATCTCCTGATACTTGGTGATTCCATGACTGATCTCTTGTATCAAACGGAATATGCAGATTTGTTTTACAGTCCAGAAGTTTACTCAAAGTTTATAGTTTCATTGATTTTGTTTCAGATATAGAGCTATTCTCTTTTTGGTTAACACTTGAGCACATAAGAAAGTATTGAAAAATACCAGCTCTCAACGACTCCAAGGATACTAAAGGAATTTAATCTCCCTTTTCATTCTTCGATTCACCGCAAACAGTTGCTTTGCGAAAACAAATGTATATTTCTTTCGGCTTTTTGCCTTGGAAAGAAACTAAATTAATACTCGAAGGTTACAAGTTTCACTTTTCTTTTAATTTAGAGAAAATGATACCAGAGATGTTTTCATGAATACAGTGTTTTCTTTTCAATCGTTAATTTCCGATTGTTTTTCTTTACTTGTCTGTTCGACAAGAACAAAAAGCTTCATTTAATATTAAGACAGGAGGATGCGAGAGGCTTTTGTAAAATCGTTCCAATCAGTAGCTTCCGACAGGTTTTTAACTTCAATGATATCTCGGAATAACATTTGTATTATTCTCGTTTCATTGGCAGATTGTCTTCTGTGGCCTAGTTTCTTCTACTTTCTGGAAGAACTGCACAAATTTCATCACATTCGCTATTTATAGTAGAAATAAGACAACTGAAAAGTGTTTTTTTTTACTAGTCTTAAATGTGCAAGCATCCTTATATTTATTATTCAGTGTACGATCGATTTTCCTAAGCAAATTTGGCTTGAATATTTCAAACGTTACTCCACAAAACTTTAGTTTCTGAGCCAAATGCTTGACAGCTTCATAAGAAATAGTTATACAGAATTTATGATTTCGAACCAGAAAACACGAATGTTCAATTGTGACCTCGTAGACATCGAAAACGCGGATCTTTTAATTGCTATATAGATATGCTAAACACACTCGGAGAACACTGTGCTTTTATGATGTCCTACACACATCACACGAAAGAATGCAATTATGCCTTACAAACTCCTTCGCTTAAAGGACGACTGGAGAAAGGCACGAGATTCAGCTGATCAAATCCAGGTAGTGATGAATTTCTAACCACGAAATTTTAGTTAAGGCGCCACTGAAGAAACCATTAGTCTTTTAATTTTCGTAATTTTACCGTACACGTACGGAGCAATCTTCAAATAGTCATGGGTATTGTAATAGAGTTCTCAAGCCGTTATATAACTAAGAATTTTTTCATTTGTGTGATTTAGAAATATATTTAGTAATGCGTATACGACTTTAATTATTCGTATTTACTTTTTCTTCTGTACTTACAGATATGAGATTAATTTTATAAAAATAGCAATCTCCGTATGAGTCTTTTTAAATCGCAACATGATATTTTTATTGCAAGGAAAAGTCAGGGAAACCTAAATTACACTTTGCTTAATGCAGGTAGCGAAAAAAAAAACTGAAATCTGAACTTTTATATTTCATATTTACAATTACCTGCATTTAAAATGAGCTATTCGAAATAGCCAAGTAACAGAGTTCCAGAATATTAATTCACCTTAAATTAATATACTACGCAGGGGCGCATATATTTAATTAATAAAGAAAAGAATTCTCCGGATCGCTTGAGTGCGAGGCATGTAACGAATACTTCCTTCAAGTGACAATGTGTTTTACTTTGCCAAGACATGAAATTCTGGAACTTAAAATAATGAACACCTTGTAAAGTTATCATTTCAGATGTTTAAATGTGCATTATGTTTTCCTTACGACCTTAAATTTATGACGCAAAAACTGAAATGTTAATAGGATACATAATAAATTTTATAGATGCCTTAGGATATGAACATCATTTCCAGACCTTGGGTAAGGTAAAAAATTTTAAAAATATTGACCTGTTAAAAAGCTTATAAGTTTTAAGTCTTTCACTATTGTAACTTGTGATAAAACTTTTGGTAGACGTCAAACGACTTATCGCTGTGTCTGAAGTATGGCTTTCTAGAGGTAGAACACACTGTCTTGACAATCTCCAACTCTTACTTAATTACACGTTAACTCATTTGTAATCTGGTGAGAAAACGGAAAGAGAGAAGTGACTGTAAAGATTCAAAACATAAAATAACTAGTTATTCAAACTGAAGAATCCTCGCAAGCTGTTTATCATGATCCAGAGCTTTTACAGACTTATTTTGCTCTAAAATTACGTTTGACGTGTGTAATTAATTTTTATGCTCTGTGATAACAGTCTCCTTGTATTATGATTGAACGTGGAAATGTTGATTATAATAAGTTATGTACTAATCTCTCATTGTTAGATTTCTTGAAGGCAAGCAGAAGAAAATATCTTTAACTTTCCTTCAATATTGAAAATGTTTAACTTCCTAACTTTGATGAACTAGTCAAGATCTCAATTTTTAATTCCAAGATATTCTTCAATTTACTAGGGTCAATTTTTTCATCAGTTCTATTTATTCCTTTTAGTAAAAATCATCTCAGTATTCTAGTAGTAAAAGTTGATTAGATTATTCGGTTACGGCAAAGCTTGCCAGGGTTATCGGTTTGAGGAGATGGATGCCTTCATGGAGAATTTTGAAAGGAAAAATCATTTATTTCATATTACAACACACGGGGGAAAACACCACGAAATTCCCCATGCAGCTGGCCCGTTCGGCGGTATTTAAACACGGAGCGAACTACCAACGATCAACGGTTTCAACGTCGCCCAGATGGTATAGTGGTTAGGGGAGCCTACTACGGTACCGAAGGGCCCGGGTTCGAGTCCCGGAGAAGACATGAATGTTTGTAGATGTATAGTGTCGGTGCGGCATGGCGGCACTTTAAATATGCGGCGAGCCGAAAGTCCTCTCGTGTGGATTGGTGGGAGAGGAGAGGGATGGGAGACCCCTGGATTCCCCGCCCGGGGTGCTCTTCCTCAAAATTTGGGATGGAAAATAGAAGTCAAGCCTCTCTTCGGAGTAGGCTCTGGCAATCATTCTTCCATGTGGTCACGGACACGACAACAACAACAATAACGGTTTCAGCATTCAGCATTGGTGAATTCTATTATTAATTAGAAGAAAAAGAAATATTATGAAATCTCGAATCATAAACTGAAAACGTATCGCAGACGTCGAAATATACATTTCAATATTCCGTCTTTACGCCCCTGCAGGTGGAAGTATTCGATATGCATTTCCATATATTTCAAGGTGACATATATATTTTTTAATATTTTTATCATTTGCTGGTCTTATCAAGTATTAGATGAATATTTTCTCTGGTATATATCAGATCTACCACACCCTGACCTCCTTTCGTTTGAATTTAAAAAGGGATTGTTAAAAACTAGTTTCAACTGGTTTCATTCCACTCCATAAACCACTTCCCAAAAACTAAAATTTTAACGCCAAACCAGAAGAAAGAGAAAGTTTTAGTTTTCCTATTTCGATTAATGAAAGCTGAAACAAAATATTTTATTTTCTCCGAGAAAAAATTATATTTCTACGCTGTTCGCGGAATGAAAGTTTTTGGAAAGACGGTAATTTAAAATAACTTACCATTGTTGTCAATGCTTCAGGTTTGAGGAGTCATTCATTAATGAATTAACAGTGTCATCACTACGAGATATGAAATGAACTCGTAAGACGTAACATTGAAACGAAATTCTGATGTGGACTCCACATGACTTCCTTGTATGGCCTATTCAATCATATATATTTTTTGCTGCATTTCATTTACTTATTTCCTCGAATTTCATTAGAGATATATTTCTCATTCAATTGATTCAATCCTCAAGCCATGGCAAAGAAAAATATAAATACATAAAATCTCAAAATTTGAAAAATTATTAAAAAAACCCAAATTATTAAAAAAATTCAAAAATTATTAAAAAATTAAGAACTATAGAAAAATATAAAACACCAAATACCGTTAAAACAATTTAAAAACAATTTTTACAATTCAAATTAGAGCTTCTGCGCGAAAATAAGCAATTCGGCCGGCGAGCAGATTTTTGAAAGTTTACTTTTTGGTCCCACTTTTTTGTCCGCAAAAAGACACTGAAGGTGCAGAAATTGACTTAATTCACTATTCTACTGAGTTTCAAATATAAACAAATGGCGGTTCGTTATGCTTAACTCGCCACTTAAACTTTTAAATTGTTGATAATTCTACAACTATTGCATGCAGATTAACTAAAGGCATAAAAACCTTAACCGAAACATAAAGACCACTTAATTCATTCTACAATTATTGCATGCTGATTAGTTAAAACATAGAAACCTTAACCGAAACATAAAGACCACATAATTCATTCACTTTTAAACCAAAAAATGCACAATTTAGCAGCATATAAGAATAAAAATCTAAGCTCACTGAGCCAGGTAACAGAGTGAGAAAATTCATATATATGTACGACTGGTGCAGCCAATTACAACGAAAATGGACAGTGCACAACTACATGTTATGCAGTCCCATATACAAAATTTCAACGTTCTACGGCTGCTCGTTCTTGACTTATGCGAGATACATACATACGTACGTACGTACAGACGCCAAGAAAAAAAATCTCTTCTGAATCCATTCTAAATCTATTTTACAATCCTTTTTTTGCAAAAACAGTCTTTTATTCTGTCCGTATGTACAGATGTCCCACAAAAACATCGTTTAAATGGTTTCGAGGGAGATTGAAATGGATATTTTTTGGTTGAAAACTTTTCGAGGTTATAATAATTCCTTTACTCCGTACAAAGAAGAAAAATGCTACCTCAAGTTATGTATGTAAAGACGAAGGTTTGGAAAACTGAATAACAGTAGTTACAAATCCATAAAATGTCAACTAGATTAAACATACATTTCATATTATTGCCACAGGAGTATATTTATATTTAATTAACCACTATCATTCATTCCCACATCTGTGTATGTAATTTTTGGTGTGAAAACTGCTAGATATAGTTTTTATAAACATCTCAAAGAAACATCTACGTGTTGTCGTCCAACCGGGACAGTAATTAATGACGCTAAATGCCATACCGAACGGCTGGTTTCAAATTCCGGAGAAGGCATGGATGTTTGTAAATGTAAAGTATCTGTGCGACATGGGGGCACTGTAAATATGCGGTGATCCGAAAGTTCTCTCGAGAGATTGTGGTAAGGAAAGAGAGGGTAGGAGACCCTTGGATCTTTTCTCCCGGAATTGCTCTCCATGGAAACTAGGGGCAGAATTGGGCAAAGTCGTATTGTCGCCTGTATGGTGCCCAAGGCTCTTGCCAAAGCCTTGATCTGATGTTACTGTCAGGCAAATGTGATAAATCACACAACACATCTACGTTTTTAGCGAATTTTGTAACCTGAAAAAAATAAAAATTATCTCCACTTCACAGAAACATTTGTTGTAAATATCGTACCCAGTCGATTCAGTAAGATAAATGTACAGTTCTATCACTTTTTTCCCTGCCATTTTGAAAAGATTCTATGAATATATTATTTTATTTTCCTTACCTTCAAATTTCTAGTGGATTTATTCTTAAGCTAGCCTGGTTAGCTTTAAAATTATTTCAGGTTTTAATTTAAACCTGTACACCAAGATCTGATTTCAGTATTTTTTTAATTTTACGATATTGTTTTTTTAATTTAACATTTTTTTTCAAACTTTTTTGAAATTCGGTTGCAAAAGTCTTTGAGACATTTTATTATAATCTGAAGTATTAGAATTACATTCTATTTAATATTTTAATGCTATAGTGTATTTTGATAGTATTCACAGCAAATATTTCTTTCCGTATTCTTACTGCAGCATGAAACAAAGAAAATTTAAGGTGCCAAGCTTTGCTTAAATTAAGGAATTAGCAAGAATATTTTCTGCATTAAGATATTAAAGACATTGTCCGTGGATGCAAAACAGAAAGTAAATTCTTATCCCATAATTTTTAGGCAGACGATGCAAGCAAGAATATCGTCTTGACTGGGGAATTTCCTGCACTCATAAAACATTTCATGTTCCTCGAACGTAAAGTGCTTGTATTTTTATGAATAAATATAGGCGTTTCTTTAGTAGAGATAAACTGAATTCTGAATTTTTATTTTATTACATTTCTTGTTTATGTGACTAGCCTTTTTACCAGCTCATTTAAAAGCCGTTAAGTGCTTCGATTTCTTATTAAAAATATTTTCAAATAAAATTCATTAATCTATAATTTTCAGTAAAATCCATAAATCACATGTGATGAACATATAAATATTTTTAGTATACAAAGAAGCAAGAAAAGGAGATTTTATTTTTATGTTCCTACCAAACTGGAGAAAGCAGAAGGATTCTGGGAAATTAATTCGTAGATTCTGTTTACTATAATTCCTCTCGTTAAAATTTAAAAAGAATATGCATATTTCAGCTTTTTTGCTTAGAAATAGCCGTTACTTTCAGTCAGTGGAACAAGCAATAACTACGTCACTCATCTTGACATCTCTTGAAAACGATTACCATGTTCTAAATCGAAATCGCGAAATCGGTTGACAAACAGTGATGGGTGAAGGAAATTGTCAAACAAAATGAAAGTACTAAATGTGGACACAAGAAAAAAAAAAGTGGAGCTAGGAGGAAGGTAAACAAAAACGCCGCGTCATTTGTGTTTACTGCATTTTTTTCCCTGTGTATTAGGTGGCATTTAGAGCGTTGCAAAGATTTTTAGAATGCGCCCGAGGCAGGACTTCTGGCAGGATGGAATTCATAAGCGACCATCTTCTGATATAATATGTGTCGCAGAATGCCATGAGGCTGGCTTTTGAAGCACATGAGATATTCAGTGAAGAAGGATTTTTGATGCAATTAATAGCAGAGGTGTGTCATCGATATATATATTTATTTACATGCACAATTACATGGGATACATATTTAAATGGGGTTTTTTTCTTGCCGCTTTAAAATGTTACCTGAAGATTCTACACTAAATCTCTTTAAAACATTACTTTGGTAAAGAACATTCTTTTTCAGCTTATGATTATTAATTGTACTCCAAATATATATTTTCCTTATTTTATATTTAGACCTGAGTAAATATTTATCCCTATTTCATCTGTAATGACATTTGTTACATCGAGTTAGAAATTATTTTGCATAAAATTATTGTTTTACAGCTTTTAACTGCAGATTTTTCAAAATAATTTCAAATTTACTTGCTTTAAACGAAAAATCGCTTCACTTTGATCTTTTATAAACAGTTAGCAATTTTCAATAAGTGTTAAATGCGTAGACTTCAAGAAAAATGTACAAATAAATGTAAAACATTGAACACATTTGCCATTTTATTAATCATAACACACCAGAACTCGTTTTCTAATTTCAAGAATGTTTTTTTTTTCTTTTAATACTTACAGGAAAAGATTTTATATTTCGAACAGAAAGTTTTTTTCACGTGTTTGAAAGAAATCTTACATAAATATTCATAGTAAATGATATAAATATAGATTCTATTCTTTCTTAAAATTCCTTTCATAATTAGTTCGCATAATCCTGTACAGATGTATATATTTAATAATAAATTTTTATTTAAATAATTCATGAACACTAACTTTATAAGATATTTCTGCCGCCTTCTTCGCATGCTTTCGTGGTGTAGTGGTCAGCACGCTCGACGCGTAACCGAGAGGTCCGTGGTTCGATTCCCGGCGAAGGTGTTGCTCATCTTTCATGTCTCCTGCTTCCAAATAATAACCTAATGTCTTTACACCGGCACCCGAACGAAAAAAGGTGGTGGATGATGATTCTCCACCACCGGGATTGGCGATTGGGATTTATGTGTGCGTCATGTGACATGGATTAGTCTCGAAATAACGGAATGCAAAAAAAGGTGTTAATTTGTAGAATAAAGAAAGAAAATATCCAAATTAAAAGTAAGTATTAAGGGGCCTACTGCTAATTTAAATTAAAATTTATATTTATCTATTTTTTATCTTTCTTACATATCCCTTTCTTCAAGGTAATAACAGCATAGACATAGAAGCGTAAGAAGACATTAAGACGCTTTAAAGACAAAGATGTTAAAGCAGTAGCAAATGAAGAGAAATGTAAATCATAAAATTTTGGCCAACAAAATTAATTAAATAATTGTAAAGTATAATTTTTGAATGTAAGATTTTTAAATAAATATAATTTTTAGAGTATTAAATTTTTCAGTACTTCAGCCCAAAAGTCTTCCTGTTTTAAAGTCTCCATAATCGTAAGTCTTTAGGTAAGGTTTTTATTTTTACAAAGTTCGTAAATATAAACTTTTACATAAGCATTACTTATTTTAATTAATTGTAAGATACATAAAATTTTATGACACTAATTTTGATATTGATAAATTATACTAAGACGCATAAAAATATGTAAACATGAATTGCCATTTAAATGCCTTTAATGCTTAATTTTAATTTAGGTATTTTCTTTTTCTATATTACAAACAGTATTAGCTTTCTCAAAACTGTGTCATATCTGAAACCTAATTCTGCATTATGTCATCTTAATCGTCTGTACTGTATATAGCTCTTACGCAATCCTAGTAAAGAAAATTGGTAGCATAAATACCACTGAAATCCAACTACGCCCTATCTTTTTATGCTCGTGCTTAATTAGCATACTTGCTCGTGCTTAATTAACTCACATCTGTTTCGCCACTCTGCAGTATTTTACATTGTTTAAAACGTAATACTTCATAGCTATCAAAATTATGGGGTGTATATTGTACTCATGTGTGAAGCAAATATTGTGTTTCCAGAATTGCTTTATTCAGTGATAAAATTATATTGAATTCGGCCACCTCTGTCTAATAGTCCATTACAGCTATTGACAAGTCATCCCCCCACCCACCCCACCCCCCACACACTTTTTAGGTATGACTGACAATTTTTTATCTACATATGTGCTCATTAGTTTTAACATTATTTCTAAAGCATAGTTTCTATAGTTTTTTTTTTTTTGCTAAATATAACAGCATGATATAAAATTCCTTATTCATGAAATGAAATGTTTCATTATATTACTTGCTACAAATAGATGAATGAGATATGTTTCAAATTACATATAGGCAAACCAAATAATAGCATGCGTGTCTTTGTGTAGATGTATACAGATATTCATATTTTTTGCTGCACAGAACTTCAGTTTATCTAAAAAGCGTACGGAAGATCCATAACACATCATATTCCAGAAATACACAATCATTCTTCAGGCACATGATTAAGAGATTATTGTCAGCAGTATACATCAAAATATTCCTCTTGGCGACAGATTTTTCTCAATTTTGAGGCACCATCCTTCCCAAATTTTTTCAAAAATCTAGAACTTTTTTCAATTTAGAACATGCTCTGTAAACACCGGTAACATTTGTAATTCCTCTTTACTAACAAGACAATTTTTTCTCTTAACCTAGAATTAATGATGAATGGATAAACGTACTTCAAGAGAAAATCATGCTGGAGGAAAACTAGTTGTAAAACACTTCATTGCCTTTCAGAATTATAAAAGATGTACAGGTAAGAGAAAATTGATTTATGCCGAGATAAAAAAAAAGGTATTTTCCTCCGGATTTCTACTCTATTTAGCAGGAGGTGGGAAACGATTGTGTTACGTTTTCCTGTAAAGGTGTGTATCATCGTTCAGGGAAACGGCATGATTGCAAAATTCATTACTCACCGAGGTTAAACTTTGTTTTTTGATAATTGCTTTTTGCATTATTATTGAATTTTAATTGTTACAAATGATAATCAGAAATAAATTAAGCTAAATTTCTACGATTTAACTGTCGTTTCCCAATCCCGGAAAATAGCTTAGTTCGCTGTTAATAATTAATTTTGAAGGTTTCATGATTTTTAATGACGACCGTATTTTAATTTGATATTAAATGTGTAAAATATTTTAGACAAAGTAGAGTTTTACTAGAAATGTGGCATTCGAACCTTCCAGTCCAACGAACTTTAAGAAAGAAGTGATATTCTAGCACTCGAATCTGCAGTTATTTTTATCATTCGGATCATTCGTATACTTGTCAAAGAAAGCGTTTAACTCAAAACTTAGGAATAAGTGTAACTACCATCCAGAAGCGTTCATCAAAAGAAAACACGATTATTGAAATTCTAATGGATTTGAGATCTCTAATATTATAAACGATTGCCATGCTTTAAATTTTTGCTTCCATATTTAATGTGAACCTGAATTAGCTTTTCCAGTTATTCTTTCTCCTTATAATTGGTTTATTTTAATAAAATTTTCGAAAATTGTTGTACATCTAAGCTCTTACTCAAATATCTTTTGTTAAATTATGCTTAAAAAATTAGCTTCAAGTTTCGATTTCGTAAATAAAGTTAGTTACATATGTGCTGTATTGCTATTAACCATTTTAATTAACCAGTTATTATAATTTAGACCTTTACTATAAATTCTCCTTTCCGTTTCCTCACCAGAATGCAAATCATTTTGAGAGTATTTAAGTGGAGAGTTTTGGATTGTAAGACGAAGAGTGTTTCTGCCTCTCGGTGCTACGTTACTAGGTTTCTCCAACTCTGATAATATTGTAATTCTTCTGATCTGCGTTAGTGCTGCCGATATTTAAATTGTTAGGGAACGGCGAAACTTTGAGCCAATTTTGATTTAAATCCAATTGTGCATTCTTTGACTACTAGCCTACGTTTTAATTTAAATTTGGCTGGCTAAGTACATTGCTTGTTAAGTACATTAATGGCTACATCATTTCTAATAGGTGACATTTCACTCTCACTTTCACTTATTTAAAAACATTCCTAAAGTCCTTGTCATGTAATTTTCTAATTTTGATTTAACTTACCGGACTACTGCATTTTGTTAGATTTTTCTATTGTTCTTCTCAACTGACTTTCAAAAATTAAACAAAGGTATAATTATGCTGATTTAGTTAGAATTATCTTAGAAAGGAAGTACAGTAAATGTACAATATGACATACATGAACTTTTGCACATGTACTGTAACAGTTGCCACAGTTTCTTGTGGAAGAAAAAATAGCTTTCACATCATAAAATAAATCCCACTGTTATTATGGCACGCAAAGAGAACGTAAAACAGAATGATAATTGCATTTGCAGTTATAGTTATTTACGAGCCAATTGAGATAATAGAAAAATAGCCTTTGTTCAAACTGAATGCTGACGAATGCTAATGCTTCCACTGCAAAATTGCTCTTTCTTAAGAAAAGATATTAATAACTGCCCAATGATGTACTGTATAATCGAGTTTAAGATCATACGAGTCCTTAAAAAATTGCTGTATAAACTTACTAGCCGCTGCGCGGCCAGCCTTCGTCTGGCTTTTAAGTGTACCGGAAAAATGCCTAAAGAGAACACCAAACATTAAATTTGAAAACTGAACATAATTTTACTCTGCAGAACAATTTTATCGAAAATGAAACAACAACGGAAAAAAAATTCAGTTAAAAATGCATTACATATAAAAAGCATACAATGAAATAAGCAATATCCCTTAATACAAATATTAATTATCTTATTAAATAAATTAACCAACTTCTTGCTGCCTTCTCTAGACAAACGTCCAGTATCCAAGACAAACATTAAATTTAAAAACTGCACAGAATTATCGCCCTCATTTTTCCGGGTGGCAGTAGTGCTGATATCAGCAACAATGGCTGCGTGCCATTGTTGTTCATATAATGAGAATATATAATTAGAGAAAATCATCAATTTGATACTATTTCATAAAAAAAAACTCATTCGAATTTTGAAAAATCGATGTGCACTGGCTCTTGTCTAGATGCATCTTGTGTACCAGATTTCATAGGCCTGGGTCTATTAGCTTACGCGCAGTACGAACGAAAGACACCTACACACAAAGAAAAACCCCGTCCTTTTAAATATAGATATATAAATTAATTAAACAATTTTCCTTTGCAAAAAGAAAAAATCTTTCAATTTCTTAAACTGTCCAATAGAGTGAAATCTCGCCTTGCTATAGCCCATTATATCTTAAAATGACGCGATTTCGTCAGAAAACATAAAATTTAAAAAAAAAATCTAAT
>KK121990.1:484601-499365 GCA_000611955.2 Stegodyphus mimosarum
ATAAGCAATACCTTGATACAAATGTTAATTATCCTAATAAAGTAATTAAACAATTTACCGTTGCAAAAAGAAACAACTTTTTAATTTCTTAAACTTTTCAGTCTCTTAAAAACAGTAACATAAGAAATACGATGAAATATTGTTGCCAAACCGAAATTTTTAAAAGAATGAAACTATTCAAAATGATGCAATTTCATCAAAAATCTGTCGACAACAATAAGAAAGGAAAATTGTTGCTAAAACTACATTTTAAAATATCTGAGAAGTGTATTTGGAAGCTTCATTTAAAAAATAAAAAAAAAATAAAAAATATTATTTTTCCAAAATTCTTTTTTTAAAAGGAGTCGAAAGGATTAAAGTTCAACGTGTCCAAAAATCAAAGGAAAATAAACAGCACATTTTTTAAAATAATTTTTTTTTAAAAAAATTCCGCTGAAAAGGTGTTAAGCTCACCTTTCTAAATAAATTCGTATTTAATCGATTTATTGAAATACGAAATTTATTTTAAGTTCCTAAAATAGCTAAGTGTCTACGCTTCACGACGATTTAAAAATGAAATGTATAGAGTGAAATCTCGCTTTCCTGTAGCCCATTATGTCTCAAAATGACGCGATTTGGTCACAAAACATAAAATAAAAAAAATTCGAATTCGAATTTCGAAAAAATCGCTTCGAAGTGCACTGAGTCTTGTGTAGATACACCTATGTACCAACTTTCGTGGCCCTGGGTCTATTAGCTTACTCGCAACACGAACGAAAGTCACACACACAGACTCTTTGTTTTATTATATGTAGAGATATACATAATTGGTGTATAAATTTTAATTGGACCTTAGGCAGGCTTTAAAATTAAGAAAATATTTATTCTTCGTTTATATAAAAATGGAGTTTTATCTAAGAACATATTTTCAGAAGCTCAAATCAATAGGGGGGAATACAGTGTTTATAGTACATGCTTTAAAAATGTAATGATGGAAGAAGGATTCAGAACTAATGCAGACTTAGAATAGAGTATAAAAAGGTAAATATTGCAAGATCCTAAATAGAAAAATCGCATTTAAGCGATCAAGAGCAAAATTTATGTGTGAATTCCGTTACTTTATTTTAAAATGTTTAAACAAGAATTCACAACACGAAACAATAATAAATTACGAGATACTATCGGTATGATGTAAATGTATTCATAAGCATTAAAAACAGGAGTAACTCCCTATTTGAGGATATTCAACAGATAAATAAAACAAAATTGAGTATTGAAATATATATTTTGCAGCGTGCATTTAAATTTTTAAGAACCGAAAAACATGAGGAATTAAATTTGCTTTTACCAGTCTTCGAACCATGAATTTTCTAATACTAGGTGGACGTGCTAACCCCTTACACTACAACAGTACAGAAGGGGGAGGTGCGATAATTACCTAGAATTATATCAGAAAGGAAGGAAAGGCTACAAAGAATATGACAATAGAAGATTGATGATATTAAGAAGTATTTTAGCTACGATGTATGAAAGCTGTATATCCGTAACACTACTTGTAAATTTCGGCTAAATTGCTATAAAATCAGAGATAGATAATAAGTATATTAATAGAAATAACGCGCTTTTCCATTTACCTTTTCGTTACTTACTGCACATAAAACTCGTTGACTCTAAGATTAAATTTAAATTAAATTGAAATAATACTGGAAACTAATATTAATTCTCCAGTAATTCATAATCATCGTAACAGAGTAAATAGGAGTGTTAAAAGAGCATGTCTTTTCGTGAAGAAGCAACGACCCATGCCAAAAATATCACAGTATCCTTTGGTGATCAATTTGCATGCCTCTCTGAACATGGAAGCTGGTGATGCCCAAAACTTTATTTAAAAATGTCTAAAATACGATTTTGCTTACGATTATGATTGACGCGAAACACTAATTTATTGCCAAAGACAGAAAAAAGTGCCTAGAAAACTTATAATCCAACTCAATTTTTTTTACATGAAGGAAATTATTTAATACTTCAAATACTGTATTTTACATTGTAAAAAGAATACTTAACATTGCAAGCAATGTGAAATTGTATGTCATGCGCCAGCAATATGCACGTGATAGATTGAAAGGAGTAGAAATATATTTAATCAAATACGAAAAATTATTTATATATTATATAATTCATGCTACCTTACCAGAATTTATTATAAATGATAATTTTTTAATTTACCATGCGGGCATTTCCTTATATTTCATAAAATTATCTCTTCACGCCTTTGCATCTCGCTTCTCACCCTCTTATGCAGAAATCTGTGCAATGCGTGTATCAGGTATTCACCTGCGTGCAATACATTCAAATATCAAAGTAAGTCAACAGGAAAATGAAATATTGTTGAGCGAAGTGTTCATGAGTTTTGAAAAGATGTGCATCTTGGAGAGGTCGGACTTTTTTGTCATAGCTAACTTTTCTGAAAGGAAGTCTTTAGGTACGAACTGAGAGTATGCTATGAGATTGCCTGAAGCAGTAACTTCTTGGGTTTAATAAAGTTTACAAAGAAACTGAAGAAGTTATTTAATATTAATGGAATAGAAGCAAATTAGAAGAAGAAAGCCTTCTATGGTGAAGTTAACTTGACCATAGAAGCAAGTTAATAGACCACGATGTAATAAAAACAAAAATGGATTTATGTCAACCGTGGGAGAAGAGTACCGTGTGAACATTTGGCAAAGGGGAGAATAGTGTGGCGATCATGAGAAGAAAGAGAGTAAGAATCCGAGCGATGAAGAGAGGAAGTAGTGATGGCATTGGTCATGAATTTCAGTTCTTTACAGTGAATTCATTTCAAGTTCACAATTGTGTTGAAACAACGTAATGTTTATATGTTATATAAGGCAGGCATTTCTCCCGCCTTCTTGGCTTGCCTTGTTGGTGCAATGGCTCACACTTGGCGCGTATTCGAGAGGTCCGTGGTTCGAGTCCCGGCGAAGTCATTGCTCATTTTTCACAACTCTCTTGTTTCGAAAAATACCTAATATCTCTACAGTGGCACCCGGATTAAAAAAGGTGGTGGATGATGATTCTCCACCACCAGGATTTGGCGATTGGGTCCCCTAATCCCCAG
The DNA here is from genome assembly GCA_000611955.2 of Stegodyphus mimosarum. Classification (NCBI taxonomy): domain Eukaryota; kingdom Metazoa; phylum Arthropoda; class Arachnida; order Araneae; family Eresidae; genus Stegodyphus; species Stegodyphus mimosarum. The sequence continues at coordinate 487,699 of KK121990.1, forward strand.
TCGCCCTTTAAAAGGAGGAATATATAAGGTATTTCTCCCTCTGTCTTAGCGTGCCTTGGTGGCGTAATGGTCAAATATATTCGGCGCGTATTCGAGAGGTCTGTGATTCGAGTCCCGGCGAAGGTACTGCTCATTTTTCACAACTCTTGCTTTCAGAATTATCCTAATGATTCTACAGTTATTGTACGTTTAATGATTAGTTACATATGTTTCCAGTTACATTCTAAATCGCACAAAATATTTTCCTTCGTTGAAATTATATCGAAAGGGGGGAATATGCAGCACAGTTTCGGTGAATAGAATGAAAGACGTTTTGCTTTTGAAACTATGTATATATAAATAGAGAAAGAATATTTAGATTAAGAGTTTATTAGTACAATTTAAATTCTTTTAAATCTCTACTGCTAGTATAATCATATTTAAAAAGGGAAATGATCAGTTGCATGCATACATTGTTTTTTTCTTAATGGCGGGCACTAGCCATTATAGGCGTCTGCGACCACTTCGGTCGGAAATGGTGATCACGTTATTATGGAGGTACCTAATAGGCGGGCCGACGTTTATTATATAAAACCGTTTATTACATATGCATAGTTTATATGCCGTTTATTACAAATAGTTTATATGCTGTTTATTATATATGTCATAGTTTATGTACCATTAATTATATATGCATATATTATATAAAATATATTAAATTCTTCACTGGATTGACAGGTGGGAAAAGGGGAACAATTTCTAGAGACCAACAGCTATTTCTGACAAGGAAACATCTGTTCTCTCTCCAGTATTTAAACTTCGGATCTTCCAGCTGCCAGATGGACGTGCTAACAACTTAAGCCATAAGAGTATGCACAAGGGAATGTTATAATTTCTTATCTTTTCCCCCTCTTAATATGAATATTTCAGTTACCAGGTTGATATGTTAACCACTTACACCACGGAAGCTCTAAAGGGAGAATGCAATAATTCCTTAAATTTTTACATCTAATGATACCACACAAAGCGATTCGTTCCAGTTCAAGAATCGTATCCATAGCTTTTCATGATTTACTCACAAAAAAACTCATAACTTTTATACAGAGTGGTAAAAGTGAATTAGCGCAACTTTCAAAAGCACGTTAATACTATTTTACATACTTTCTAAGGAGATGATTTTTTTCAGCTCATGAAAATGAAAATCGCATCACTATCACGCTTTCAACAAGAACTGATAATGTGTATCATGAGGCTTCTGCAAACACAATCAGTTATACAATACCCAAAATAAATACCATAATCCGATTTTCAGATTCTGTTCGATTTAAAAATAGGAAAAAATACGCGCCATCAATTCTTTTCATGAGGAAATTCACGCAGCAGGATACGGAAGTTAACCTATTCCTAGAATTATGGTTACTACCGAGCAACCCAACACAGACTCCAATGGTTGAGCGACCAACGGCATCAGCGGCACATCGCGTGCACTGACCAACACTTATTTATCGATCTATAAATAACGTGCTTCATGCGGTTCTGTTATTTTTGTTGCATGTCCCGTTTCTGTCCCCCCAAAAAAATCTAGGAAAAGAAAATTAGTTATGCCGTTGCCGGTTTGAGTACTAAGACAAGTAAGTCCTAATTAATTGTTATTGCATGTTGACTAAGTGCATCTTCTGATACATCGGTCTCCCACGCAAAGGTGGTCTAAATCGAGTGTTTTTGATTCGCCGGTGAGAACGGTTGCGTTTCTTTTATGCTTGACCCGTTGCAGTCTATAAGCAGATAATAAAGATGATTGACCATGATACGCGACGATGGATTACTCAGCACTTTGATGAACATGTCACGTAATTTTGGTCTTAAATCATGCACATAAGCCACTTTCGCCACGTAAAGCTGTTGGTGAAACACATCATGCTACGTTGAGCAGAAATACATTTTGAAAAATTCTGTCATTTCAGAAAAGAATAATTTATTCGCTTTCATTAAATAAGCATATAACAATTAAGAAAAGAAAATTTAAATCTGAAATCTTCAGATTACAGCCTGATCTTTCAAAACGTTTACTATTAAATTTAAAAAACTTTAAAATTATTTTAAAAATATACGTAAATTAAGAAATTAAAAAAGTATACTTCTGTCTTGGTATGCAGGTTTTTTTCTTGTCCATATATTTCATCGAAGAATGGTTGCGAGATTTTGAAGGAAGATAGACTTCTACTGCCCCCCCGTTTTGAGGAAGAAAACCCCGGGGGATGATCCAAGGGACTCCCACCTCTTCTCCCCTACCACAAAACCGCACAAGAGGACTTTCGGCTCGCCATAGGGTACCCTCATGCCATAAAGACACTATACATATACAAACATATATGCTCTGTACGGGATTCGAACCCTGACCATTCGGTATCGCAGTAGGCTCCCCTTCGAAACGTACTCTTTAAAGTGTTTAATAATTGGTGGTATAACAAAATTCAAGAGAGGATTTATAAATTATTTCTTCAGAAATCTCCATGAAAAGAACATTGTTTCTCTGGAAAAATATCTTAGAAACTGATTATCTTCTATCAATGTATTACTTTTAATTAAAACTGGATAAATGACGTAAACATTAAGTGTTTCAAAATTTATCAGCAGAATTAAAAAAAAATCTGAAATATTTCAGATTTTAAATTACGTCCAAAGGGGCGTTTTTTTAATATTTTGTGTGTTACATTTATTCATTAAATATCATGTTCTTCGCACTTAAGCCATAAAATTCACTTAAACAACAATATCGCAAAATAATTTTAAATTGAGCATATCTTTAGAATATCCTATATACAGTCTCACGCGCTGGAGATAAAAAGTGTTTTTTCTGTAAAACGTTGCCATTGCTCGCTTTGAAATCCTTGAATTTGTTAATCAAAAATTTGTTAAAGTTTCACAAAATATGAAATCGATAATAAAACAAATTCAAAATTTCAAATTTGGGCTTCCAGATGCCCATATTCGCAGCAGGACTACTTCATTCAAAATTCGATGGCTCTAGGTATCGTCGTTTTACCACAATGCGTTTTACCACATACATACATTTATGCATATTCTTCATTATTTAATTTCTTTAAATATAATACAAGGCTGCAATATTTGGTGTCAACAGCTTGAAAAGTGAACCGACATTTAATGTTTCCGACGCAAAATCGCAAAACGTAAACAATAGTTCTTCAGGGACACAAAGCCCCTTTGGATACACATATGTGTAAGAATAGAATATGAGCTCTTATTTAAAAGACGTGTTATTGTGCAAATAAAAAATGGATTCTGAGTTTATTATTACCAAAGTTTTGCTCTTCCTTGTTTTCCTTTCGACTTCAGTGAAGTCTCAGCACAACTTATTTAAGAGCTGTTTAGTTTTTCTTGAAAGTTAGAAGCATACTTTACACACCTACGTAAAAACTATGCCATCACTAGTTCAGGTCTCTAGTGTAAAACGATAAAATTTTAAGCTTTAAATTCTTCAGTGTTACGAAATCTTTAAAGAGACTTGCGAGAACAAGATGTGTGCTGTCACAGCTTCTGGACGCTTCGCTAAATATAAAGTCACGACTTTTTGGCGTAACTGTAAAAGTACATAATTTGTACAAAGATTTCAGAAAGTAAAAGTTCAAAATGCTATACTGAATGCTGTCAGCATTGAAGGTTCAAAACTGCAGCTTTAGTTCGTAAATAAAAAATTCCTACGAAACCAAATAAAATTTCGAAAACAAAACTGCATTGTGAAGATTTTGTATTACTTCCTTAATTATTAAAACTTCCAATTTCCTTTTAAGTGTTTTTTAAAAACAAAAAATCTTATGTTATCCTAAAAACAAAAAAATATATGATTCTATAGAAGTAACGTAACATTTGGCGTTAGAAATGTCTTTTATGATGACAATAAAGCTACAAAATTTAATAAAGGTTACCACTTGGATATATTAAAAATTGTCTATGCTTTATGTCAATTAAAAAATGTTAAAAAGTAGAATAACGCATTAAATTATTAAACAAACTCATTTACTACTTTTAAATATCTCAGTTTTTTAATCAGTAGCCGATTAATTAAACTTTCCAAATGACAACATTTTGACACCATTCTATGCACAAGGGCCCATGGAAGCTGAATTAAAGGTATTGCAAATGTTCATAAAACTTTTCAGTTTGCTATAACATAAGTAAAACGTATATTAATGTGTATCCGTAAGTAAATCATATTATTAAAAATAAAGATTTAAATTTTTATGAAACATGTTTCAATTTATCAACAAATAATAAATCGAGCAAATTTAAAAGATAAATTGAAGATCGTATGACTTGCTGAATGGCAACAATCAGAATCAGTTGTATTTGAAAACACGTGGAAAATAAATTAAATTAATGATTTTATGCTTCCCTCAGTGGCAATGCTCTGCAAGAGTTGTTAGCAGATTCCTACCATTCTTCTTGTTTATCAATTTCGAACACATAAAGGTGTCTAAAAATTTTATTTTTCCAAGACAAGCTTTTATATGTTAAATGAAAATAGTACACGTCTTTCGAGGTGACAGCAGAGAGAGGTAATGTTAAGAAAACTTTTTTGTTCAATAATCAGTGACCAATGATTCGCGCTGTCTTGTGTTTGGACTCTAAAGAAAGGAATTTTCATTCAAAATTTTCTTACAACTGTAAAATTTTGCTCTATTAACAGAAAGATCCTCATTTCATGAATTCTTCATCAAAAACGTATTTTTAGTGCGTTGAATTTTATGATATTTGCTAGACAAATTATCTGAAAAACTGGATAAGAATATTCATAACAGCTTTCCTTTCTATTCAAATTTATAAGAAGAAATTATACTTAAATATGCATGTATTCTTACTGTAACGTCAACAATTTTATTCAAATAAAAAGATAAACAAATAACGAAAAAAAGTGTTTTAAGATTTTGATTCTTAAGAAAAATTTTCTTTTAAAAATAAACTACTTTCAGAACATGCATAATCAGGCATTCTAAAATCGCACACTCTATTGAAATCGAAAAGAAATCAAAATTGGGGAATCTGTTTTAATTAAGTTCCCAGTTCCGAGATAAAGAAAAGAAAAATTCTTTTAAAACTAAAATACTCTCAGACCATGCACTATAAGATTTTCAATGAGGTATATAAAGTTTCTACAGATTCGGGGTTATTATTTTTTATCTGTTTTCTGTTTCCTCCGTAGTGATTAGTTGTAGCATTAGCAAGAGTCAAATTCCATTAGAGAGTTCGCCTTGAAAGTTACTTCTCCAAGTTAAGGTAGATTTTACTAGTTTCTCTGTGATTGCATAAGATCTGTCCTTTTTAGCAATCATGCAAAGTATCTAGATCTCAAAGTTTAGCCTGGCGATTTCTCTCACAGGATTGAAGAGTAACACAGCAGAGAAAGAGTATAAAAAGACCTTTTTTATTTATCACAACTCTTTACCAGAAAGGGGAGGATGGACTTCGCGTTTACAAAACCACCGACTACTTGCGGTGAAAACTTACAGGTAAACTTAATAAATCCGAAAGGTAAGAAGTAGTGATAGACTTCACAGTTAAATTTAACCTAATAGGCTGACTCAATAACCTACACCGGCGATAGATTAACTAAACGGCCGGAATGTGTAGCCGCTACTAAGGTTAACAGAGGGAGGACAAAATAGCAAACGTGCGCTACACTAGCAAAAGCACGCTCTGTCTAACGTTTTCGTTTCACTCGTTTAAATACTGTCTTTCACCTACTTAATTTGCATCCTGGCAAGCAAATGCGAGGGGAAGTAGAGAATTCAGAAAAGATACCAAAAATTAAAATAACTGGTTATTGAACTAAAGAAAACCCTACAGATGAGTTATCAAAGCCTAATGTTTAATGAAAATTCACATACAAATTAAACCAAAGAAAAAATAAATAAATCTGAAACCTTTCAGATTTTAACGGTTGCCCAAAAGGGTTTATTAAGGTTTTTTGCGCTATCGCAGAGCTCTCAGTCTACCAGTCTCCTTTGCACTCCTAACTTTTTTTATCTTTATCATTAAGCATCATTTTCTTCCCGTTTACGCCACATATAATTCAACAGCAAAATTACAAAAATTTTAAAAGCAGCATAGCAGGATACAATTACAGTTCTTGATGCAGCTTTAAGTGTTGGCATACATTTTTCTGCTTTTTGAGTCTTTTCTCAGTTCATCATATCAATGTTCAGTTTTCTTACTAAGATGGCTTTCCCAAACTTTTGTTGTCCTTTTATTCTTAACGTTTTGTGAGTTTACTTTGCTTATTAAATATCAAATTACAGCAAAATCACAAAATACCAAAAAACATCATATCTTTAGAATTTCCGATAGACAGTCTCGCGCAATGGAGATAAAAATATTTTTTTTTTCATACAGTGTTGCCACTGCTCGCTTTGAAATCGTTGAGTTTGTTAATAAATATTCGTTAAAGTTTTACAAAATATGAAATAGATAATAAAACAAAACAAATTCGAAATTTAGATTTCGGGCTTCCAGGTGAAATGTTCAGGTCGAAGACTACGTTATTCAAAAGTGAATGGCTCTCTGTTTTGTAAATCATTATACAGTTTCTTCGTTATTTGATTTCTTTAAATATAATACAGAACGATAATATTTAATGGCAACAATATGAAGAGTGATACGCTGTTTATAATGTGATTCAAAGCGAAATGCCGTTTCGAGACTAATATCCCATTCGAGCTAAAAATTAAATCTGGGTTTCTGCAACGAAACCACTTTTTGATTTTAAGTATTAATTGAATTACAAGAAATGCTGGCACAGAAAAGTATGAACATTTGTGCTAAAAAATAATCGAAACATTCATCAGAGTGATCACGTTGTAATGAATACTACTGAATACTACTAACGAATACTAATGGATATAATATTTCTTCTGGGATACAGAAAATTTTGCGAATGCTTTCAAAGAATATAACTGCTAATTTTATTTTTAAATTTTTGCAGCATCAGAAGTAAACAAATCTTTATAAATTGGATGAGATTTTGGTATATTTTGATATACATCAACGTATTTAATGTTATTTAATTTAAAATTAACTTAGGAATTTTAATGTAAAGGGATTAATGTAGAGAAGCTAACGATAGGGTAAGAAAATAGCGACAAGCAACGCCTTTTTCAGTGAACCTTCAAAAATTACTGTTTATAAAGGATTCATCTAGATTTCTACTAAACTCCTGGTTTTAATATCGGTAATCTTGAAATATGCAGAAAAGTAGCAAGTGGTGTTTTACCTGGAGTAAGAAACACTCAGACGTCAAGTTTTGAAATTGCAAAATGAATGGCTGTTTCCCATATAAGGTCAGTGTCTGGAAGTTAATGTTTTGCTTTAGAATACGTAAACAGCATGATAGGGCATGACATTTCATTTTAATAAAAGATAAAGCAAAGAAAGTGAAAGATAGCGCTAAAAAGGAAAAAAAATCGAGTTTCGTTTCATTAAACTATCGCCCACATCGATTTGACCGTCTAACAAACTATTCATTTATTAGACTTCGTAAAACGTGGGCGAAAGTTTAAAATCCTGATCTATGTCTTAATCATTCTAGCCTCACCCTTTGAATAATACTTTCTGTAAACTGATATAAAGGTAAGGTAAATGCTTTCTATGATTCATGCCAAAGATTCCCAGAATTATGCAGGTCAGTGACTCAGTTTTATGCATATCAGAGAATTTGCCAATACTAAAGCATATGATGTTGAAATTGCATAGACGGATTTGCGCGTGACACTTAACTGTATGCAAAAACATAAAAGTAATTATCATTGCGGATCGTTTTTTTCATCACGGCAACGGTGAATCTGTCACTTCAAGGGTCAAAGAATTAAGCTAAGTATGACCAAATGTCATGAAGGCCATAATCGCTTCAGACAACAGGTTCATGTCAAAGCTGCAATGGCCGGCCAGTTGCTAAGATGCGCGAAGCGTAACCATACACTTCAACTCACGCAATGGACTGCAGAAACTCCAGAGGTCATTTCCCTTTCAGAAAATAGAAAAATTCGATGACTGCGGTACATTCATCGGTTTCCGAAAATCACGCACTGCTCCAAAGAAACGGGAAATTGTTTTGGGTATATTGGAAACTATGAAATTTCCACCTTTTATTCTCTTTTCCGAATACAGCCTTGACCCATTTTGAGTTGGAAGAACTTGATTTTGTTTGCAACGAAAGCTATCTTATTAGGATTGTTTTTTTATTTGCAGAACTGCATGCAAAAACAAGCCGTTTTCAGTTTATTATCAAAAGAAGGGCTTTGAAAAAGGTTATAACATCTTGAGCCAACAGGCATGATAAATCCAGACTTTATATCAAACAATTATTCACCTGTAGAAAATACACGTTTGAGTTCATAAAAAAGTAATTGAAAGGGTCAGAAAGGAAAGTATTTAGGATATATAAACTTGAAGTTAGATGTATAAAATATTCAGGATTACTTCCGAAGCTAGTAAGAAGAACTTTGCTTCCACCAGCATTGAATTCCTAGATGTGTTGTCAGTCAAAATTGGAATAAAATTAGCAGATGGCGATCTTGTACTTTGACTAATAAAATAAGCTACTGACTTAGCACTTAACCCGCAACCTCTTGATATACCAGTGCCAGAAAATACCGACACCCTTATGCTGGTCAGCCAGAGTTTGCTGAGACAGAAACTTCTCAGTAGTGATCTAGCACAAACATTCTGGCATCTTTAAGAAGTTCAATATTTGCCCTTAAAAAACTATAAAGTCACCAGCATCCTTATGCAAATAAGATTTTCGTTTACCTAACAGAATAAATTAATTAATCAAAGCAACTAAAATCTTCTTGCATAAAGAAGATAACACTTTCCAAAATTATGCTCTTCTCAAGTAAAAAACTATCTTCATATACGTGTTGGCACTTTAAGCTGGGCTACTGCTGTGAAGGTTTTCGAGTTGACGAACACCAGCTCATCTGCATAAGAATGCTGACATCCTCATCACAGTGAAACTTTACAAACCCCTTGCAAATCAAGTTACTGATAACCATCGCAATGTTTGCTTCTTATTAACAGCAATACAAATGCCTTAACGAATCCAGTGACATAATTCTGAAAACATGCAAAAAAACACTTTTAATACAACAGAATATTTTTTACTATTTGTGATTGTTAAGGTGATCCTAAATAAATGCAGTTTGTAAGATATTATAAAAATTATATGTTTTTTTTTTAAAGAAATTGCAAGAGAATTTTCTTGTATTTTAGCATATTTTTATGTATTAACGATTGCTTATAAAAGCAGTATCAACAGTAGTTTAGTTTACAACAACTTTTTTAAAGGATAAAATGAAACAAAATGACAGGTTTCAAGGCTTAGACAAAATACAGAAAATTCCTTAATCTGTGCACTTTCAAACACAGCTTTACGAAAACATTTATTCAAATGAAAGCAGATAAAGAATTGATAACTGTGATGAAAGTTACAAGACTTATAATATAATAATTAATTGTATTAATAACGTAACTTCGGTTTCGCTACAATTCACATATCCAAGCTAAAACTCAGATTGAAAACCTAAATATATCTAAACCTGCCTCCAGGGCAATGTCCGACGTTTTAGTTCTCGAAACGCCCCATTTCATCCAAGCGAATCTTTCGCAAGTAACTTCATGCAATTAAGCGATCCCGAGCTGCTTTCACTAAAAGCTCTTACTAATTTGATAGAACCTTATTAGTTCATGATTAAAGTAACTTGATTTGTTTTGGTCTGCAATGCGTTGCAAAACATTTCAGTCTAAGACATGCTTAGACTCAGTAAAGAAAATCGAACTCTGAAAGGATGACAGGAAAGAAAAAATTGCGAAATAAAGGGAATTTTGAAGAAAGAAAAAGATATTTTTTCTGTGCAATTAATATTATAGTGTTTCAATACTTTTAGGAGTAATTTCTATCCTTTAGGAAGCCCATTTGACAATTCTCTGAATCTTTTCATTACTCGAAATTCCTCTTTTTAAGTAGTTACTTTCCATCCTTTTTATCTTTCTGAAAAAACAAGCAATGCTTTTTACAGATCTAAGATCAGTTAATTCTAAACAAATAAAAAGCCTTTGCTTGAATTGTTATCTCAGTTTTCCTATGATGCATTTAGCAGTGTCACAGAAGCAACAACCTTTTAATGTAAAAAAATGGTGTGGGAGAGTTTAAAGAGCTAGAATTTTACTTCTTTGCCTGTATTCCTTATATATCACTCTCTTACACTCTCATCATTGTGACGTATCATCAGTGTCATCTGGTTACTTCCTGAAATTTGCATATGATTCTTGAAGATGTGTGTAGTGATTTTACAGGTGATATATTTATTTTAGAGTTCGATTTCCGCGTGACTCCGAATTATCCTTAATTTATGGACATGAGTGTAGAATTATTATTAACATTTGTCATCAATTTAAGTCCCAGGTATGGTGAATTCTTTGTGAACTACGGAGTATTAAAGATTGTTCATGTTTTGCTTTATAATATTCGACTGACATTTCATTCTTCGGTATAGCAGTGCTTACAGGAACTGCATTAATTAAACCTAGATTAGAAATTCCTTTCCTTTCAAAACAAAAGCAATATGTTTTACTCCAGAATTATAAGTAGCAGTGATGTGATTACTTTTGACATAATCAAAGGCATCTCTAGTCGGACAACAAGAGTAAAAAGTACTTTAAGAACATTGATTGATTTCTGAAAGAATGTTTGCTTCTTTTGTTTGTTTAAAAAACAGGAATTTCAAATTTGGTTGTTAGAAACAAAACTCAGTTTAATACACAGAAAAGGAGACAAAATAACAAAGATTCAAATATTGCTTAAATATTTAGCACCTCTGCTGAAATGGTTAAAGGTAACAAACAAAAGAAATCCTTAAGTGAAAATCTAGATAATGCATTTAAAACGATTAAATTCTTGTAGTTTTAGATGCCTAAGAAGTCTGTTGCAGATTGTTGAAAGCCAGAAAGAAATGTTCTATTATTCCAGGCAGTCCCACCAGCGGCCAAGCAGTAAAGTCGCTGAACAGTGGCAGTTCGGTCCAAGGTTCGAATCACGCAAACAGGCTGGCTGCACGGGCGTTTTCGTGGTTTTCCCCATGTGTATGCGAGCCGATTTCTTTTATACAGTCCTCCACGAAGCCATCCCTTCCCTTAAGTAGATAACTCTCGAGGCTTTGCCGTAATCACATAAAACCAAACCATTCCAGGCAGTATGTAATGCAGCAAAGATTTCGCATGTGTTGCACTGAAGTAAGGTAAATTTTGAGATATATTTTCCTCATAACTAAGAATCTCTGCTGCCGCATCTTTGAGTTTTTTCGACGTAGGCGAAATGACTAATATTAGACATGATTTTTTCCATTTTATTAGTGCTACTATTAGAATGAAACTGTGTTAAGTTTACCATTTCAAGATTCTGGCCTTCTCCCCTCAAGATCCAGTTCGCTAATTTTTCATTAATTTATCAAATCTAAATATACTAAAGTAATATAAATGTATCTATAGCGTTAAGACTACAGTGGTTTTGTAGCATTCATTATTTTAATTAACCAAATTATTTTTAATTTGAATTTTCCTATCGATATCTCAAAGTTTCAGTTGCTGCCGGAATTTAGCGCGAGCGAGATATTTATG
>KK121991.1:14118-71214 GCA_000611955.2 Stegodyphus mimosarum
AGTAGTCTAATTATTTTTAAAGATTTAAAATTGATTTCTTATTTTTTCTAATATTAATTCTTTTTAAATATTCTGTTAAAATGTTTTTTTAAATATGTTCTTTATAAGAAAAATTTTTTTCAATATAAATTTATTTCTTGTTATAAATATTTTGCGTTCTGTATACAATCAATATTCTTTGTCAGCGAATCTCGTGTGAAAAAAAAAGAAAATAATATAAGCCGAAAGGAAGAGTTTCTTTCCCTTCAAGCACTCAAGCTTTACTTTGCCTTCAAACTTGGCTATTTCGCTTATCGATCTGATTTCCTATTAAAGTAAACATTAGAGACTCAAAAATGGACACTATGTCACTTGATCAGATCGCTAGAGATAAATACTGGCTGTTGTGAAGTGTAAGAGATCTGCGAGAGAGACAGGAAGTTGAATATTAGATGGCTTCTTTAAAAAAAATATGTTTTTGCTATTGGAACTTACCTTCGTTGCTTTTTTATTATCATTACAGTGATTCATAAAAATTATATTTTACTTTTTTATTTATCTTTTTTTATGAAATTATTTGTTCAAAATTTAATTTTTATTATTTTAAGTATTGATATTTTTAATTTCTTCACCAAAAGTTTTATTTATTTATAGTCATTCTAATGCTGTAAATTTTATTATTTTTAATTTTTATATTGTTTGTCAATTTTTTTAAAAAATAGAGATATTTTAAAAAAAGATTAGAAGATTCATTTTATGCATGCTCTCATTTCTAAGAATTGTTTAATACAAAACTTGGATCTTTCTCAAATTATCCTATCTCAGGGACCTACAGTCGGAAATATGAGCCTGCAAATAAAAGAATATTTAGCAAACTATTAGAATTGTTTTTAATTCCTTTATTGTTTTATTCGCTTTCTTATTAAATAAAAGTGCTTTTCCTTTTTGTTACTTTTAAAGTGTAATAATAGAATATAATTGGAAGAATATGTTGGCAGAATAAACCCGCACATCTAAGAATAGTAATAATTTATGTTAACATAATTACTCTTAGGAATATTTTATGAATAAATAATATTATAAATAGTAAGTATCTGTTTTGTATTTCTCTCATGCTTTCTCGCAGGACAGACATTAATCTTCATTTAATTAGTGCCAGAATCCCTGAAGTACCATACACTTTCTATCTGACCATGCCCGTATAAGCGAACCGAACTGCCTATATAAGCGTACAAAAATTCACAATTTGACCTTGATTCCCTTATCCTTTTATGTTGTTGAATAGAAATATTTACTCCTTTCCAATTGTGTATAACTTATAAAAGTTGATCCTAAATTTGGGTTCTAGAAATTGTTTTCTTTAATGAAAAGTTATAAAAGATCCCCCCTACTTTTAATGGATACACAATGAACGAGCAAAAATAACAGAAAAGTAATTACAAAATAATATAAAATGAAATACCAATCACAAATTTTTCTTCTGTTCATTAAAGATGCATGTTCAGTTAACAAAAGAAAGCTTTCATATGGAAATCGTATTAATGCTTTTATTTTATATATTTTGAACATAACTACAAAGAAGGGGAAAAAGCTTATTACATGGATTTTTAATAAAATTAAAATGAATAATGCTACTAACGACCAGTAATCCAATATATGCAGTTCTTTCAGCTCTTCTTTAACGAAAGCAGTAGCAATTTGATTTTTGATGCAATTTATGTCGCTGTTAATAAAATATTGCTTGCGGTTTATGCAGCAGAAAAATACCTCTTTTCATTTCTCTAATACATAATCGATGTACTTATGGCTGTTTATATTTCACTTTCAGTAATAACCTTTATAGTTCAGTTCGCGATTCCGCGAGTTAATGCCCTTTTAGTAAGCACCTAATTCTGCGTCTAAGGATTAAGAGCATTTCGAGAATGGCTATGAGTTCCTGGCTATGTGTCTAAAGAACAGTATAACTTGAGCATACAGAACGCACAATGATTTGAGTATTGACTTGACTCGAGATTATAAGCGAATATTATGTCATTCCAAAGTATATAATGATACATAATCTGTAGATGTCTAACATTTTTTAATCATTAATTTATTTACATATCTGTCATTTTTTGTTGTGACTAATATCGCTTGTCTGATATCAGTTGAAGCCTACTAAATTCATCCTGGCAAAAAGACAATAATGCGTCTATCGTTGACATTGGGCACAGTACAGGTAACAGTAAACCTTCGCACAGTTCCGACTCCAATTTTGAAGGAGAGCACCCCAGGGGGAGGGTCTCCCTCCTGTCTTCCTCTAACACAATCGGTCGAGAGGACTTTCGGCTCGAAGCGTAACTTGAGTGACCCAATACCGCACAGAGGTTATACATTTACAAACATGCATGCCTTCTCCGGGATTCGAACCCAGACCCTTCGGTATGGCAGTCAGAGTCACTAACCACTATCCCAACTGGGCAGCATATCTCTCATTTACTTATAAACGGATTGCCATTAAACGTATTAATTTGTCTGTATATTTCAGTTTGAAAAGTCTAATGGGAAGACAATTTTTGATATAAATGTATCAAACTTCAAAACTCAGCAAATGCCTTCTATTCGATGATGTGAAATTGTCCTCATAAGTGAAAAAAATTTCATCATTTTCACTTTGATTTTTTCCATTTTCTTTTTATTTCTGATTGAAAAATGTATATATTTGTTCCTTTATAAATATTCCTTTCAACTCTTTTTTATAAATGAAATAGTAATTTTATTTTAGATGTAATTCATTTCGCTGTTGTAGAATTCACAAATTTTAATCCTATATATCAATCGTACGATGATTTAAAAGCATGAACTTTCAAATCCAACATTTATTTCAGTGTAGTAGACTATTCGGCATGATTGCAGGTGTTCCGTATCTGACTTTTATTTTGCAAGTTAGTTATTGCCACAATAATGGGTCATAGAACACTGATGATCATGTAGAATTTCCCAGCCTCTTAGGTTCTTAAATTTGGCGAGGCTTCAGATTCTTCTTTTGAACGTTGAATTCATTTACGTAAAATGAAATTTTACATAAATAAAGGCGTAGTAGGCTGGCATAGGCAAAATTTTATCCTTGCTAGGAGCAAATTTTTTTGAAATTATTACCAATACCCACCTGTCTTTCTTCGAATATGATAAGTAAAGGCACCAGTATAGTCCATTACTTACACATGGGCTTGAATATACCGTGATTGGACGGTGATGCCAGGAATGATTACGAAAGCTTAATATTAGGCGTGCAACCTGAATTTGAGTATAGGCAAATGGGCTGCCCATGGATGGTTTTTCCATTTGTAATTGTAAATACGAACCAGTTTTGCTTATAAAATCATCTACGAAGACATCGCAACCTCAACGGTAGGTGACAGATGCATGTGGACGGAGAACGGGGGCACTTGACGTCTACTACAGCAGGTGCATGGCCCCGTCCTACACTCCAGACATTATTATAAACTTCAAAGACTTAGATGAAAAATATGGCCTTACAGGGGCTAGGTTGTTATGCAATGGATATAGATTTGAGAACAGAGGGTGCAAGAAACATATTGTAATGCCAGAATATAAGAGAGAGAATATAACTCTTAAAAGTAATACAATAAATAATTAGTGGAATGTAAAAGTACATATGTAGCAAATACGTAATAAAATAAATAAGTATAGTGAAAAACTAGTACAGTATAAAAGTACATTTAGTAGACAGGTGAAGAAGGTCGTAGCTGAAATCAAGGTCTGTGGTTTTCCTGTGCATGTAGATTCCGATATAATGTAGCTGTGCAATCTTATGGCCGGATTGGGACGTCATTCTCTTCAAATATACAACAATGAAACAATAGGATGACAGATGTGAAAAAGCCGCACTAGCGATAGGCGGTGTCAATAAGTCAAATTATGTAACACGAGTATGCTTATGAAAAATTCAAAACGTACAATCCTGTGCAGAGTTCTGAATTCCCAAACACTAAGAACAGACACCATGCAGATAATAACAGAAATGTAAGGTAAAACAAAGTGAAAGCAAAAATCTGTGTATTAATAAAACGAGTATTAATGATTACAAATTACAAATCAAAACATGGCAAAGAACGAAAATATTTAAAAGTATGTACAATCAGCTACCAGTTCTGAAACAAAGTTATGGTTACCTAGCAGGTGCTCAGCGAATAAGTCTATCATCTCTCAACACTGCATAACTAATTACCAATGAGCAATTTAGAGAAGAGCTGGTTATTGCCTTGGCAAAGAACGTTTCATTGGTACTTCTGAGGTGCTTGCGAATTATGGAGACTTTTAAGTGCATATGCAACATCAAATTACTCCAGTTGTGAAACAAAGTAATGGTTGTCTTACAAGTATGCAGAGATCGGTCTAATAAATCTATAATCTTGCAGCACTGTATAGTTAATTATGCATGAGCAATTTAGAATAGAGTTGTTAATTGTCTTGGCAAAGAACATTTTGTTGGTACTTCTAAATTGTTTGCTGATTAGAGGGACAATTAAGTCCTTATGTATCATTGAATTTCTGATAAAAATGTAAGCATCAGTGTTAACACGAAACTTCTTAATTTAAATAATTTGTAGTTTATTTACATTTGCCGGGGTAGCAGCTACTCAGGCTGGGTAGACTTAGGATATATTAATTATGTATAAATTTTCTTTGCTCCTAAGTTCCAGATTTGATCTGTAACTAAGTAAGGGCAGGAATTGGTATATCACCATGTTGGTTCTACTTATTGGTATACTTGGTGTGCTGGCCCCATTTAAGATTAAAAATAAGGTTAATCTTCAGATGCTTTAGTTGCTATCAGTACTTTATAAGGTATATTCTCCCTCCTTTCAGCATGCTTTCGTGGTGTACTCTGAAGCATTCTCGATACGTATTCGAGAAGTCCATGTTTCAGGCTTCGGTGAGGGCATTGAACATTTTTCACGTTCAAGCACGAAAAACCTAAAGACACGACAAGTGGCGCCCGAATTAAAAGGTGGTGGAACCTAATTCATCATCATTAGAATTTGCGATTTGATCCCCTAATCCCCAGTTGCCCTTTAAAAAGGGGACTATATAAGATATTTTCTATCTCCTTTCCGCAGGCTTTCGTGGTGTAACTTAACATAGTTAAGTATACTCAACGTGTATTCGAGAGGTTCAAAGTTCGAGTCCCGACGAGGACTCGAACATTTTCCACGTTCTCTGCTTCCGGAAAACTAAATACTCTTAATTTCTTCATTAAACAAATAAATTTTTGCTTGTACGTATTTCACGCTCGTCTTGCGCTGCCTTATTACAAGCAAATGAAATTTGCTTTCATTAATAGGTACTCTCTAGTTTAGGTACTACCTACATTATTCAGTGACTTATTGAATTTTCTAATGTTAAGGGATTTTTGGGTCATCCTATATTTCTACCTAATTTGAATATCGAGCGTGCTGGAAATTTTCCGTCTGGCAGGGAAATAAAACGAGTCTTAATAGGGAAGAGAGGTAACATAAAATAACGGGTTATAAAATTAAAATGAACGGTAGAATTGTAATCAAGATATGGTTTTTAAAGCTATATAATAAAATGGAACTGATATTTGTGGCCCATTTAACTGATATCTTTCTAGTACGGAATGAAATTATGGTATCTTCAAGTATGTTATTAAAATTTATGAAAGGCTTGATACACTAGTTTTAAAACCAAATATTCATCATATGTCAAAGACACTGGCGTACAATGGTTTGAAAAACTAAAATGTTTTCTAATAAAAGAATGGACTAAATTTTGGTTAACACTGTTAAAACTTGTATGTTAGGACATATTCTTCCATTGCAAAAAATGTAAGGTTTTACTATAAGCATATTAACTGAGAAGTTTAAGGGAATTCAAAATCCATTTCAGAATTACATTAAATGAGATTAATTACCAGTGAAGGAAAGAAAATACTTATTTGGTGTATCATTACGGACAGCATTAAAGATTAAGTAACGAGAAAGAATTTCCAGATTTCTAGTTGTAAATTTATGTAGAACCTTGCAGTCTTGCTGTCAAAGGTATAAGATCTGAATACTCTTATATTTCAGCCGAAAATTATTTTCAACCTATGAAACAATAAAATCAAGATTATATTAAACACGATGTGAAATGTCTAACGTCAGTAGAGTTAGATATTTTGAAAAAAATGCGAACATGTTCCAGTCACTACATTTACATAGTGTATTAGTGATTAATAAATTAATAATTACACTTAATATAAAAAATGATAAACTATCCGTAAAGTTAAATTTTTTCCACAAAATACACGTTGTGATATCGAACTAAAATCGAGAATAGTACGGAGTGTGGTCTTCTCTCACATCCACACAAGTTGCTCAGCGTGACGGCATACTGGACAGGAGGCAGTTGACTAGTCCCTGACAGTCGATTCCATACTTGCAGCAAGGAAATTAACTCCAGGATGGTTCACGGAGGGGTACGACAAGATGAAATTGCTCCCAAAGACGTCCCAAATATGTTGTACAGGGTTAAGGTCAGGAGAATCCTGACTCCTATCCTGACGAATATCCTAGCTTTCCAGGAATATCCTTGCATCCCGTCGACCAGCTGTGCCCTACTAGTCATGTCTCCATTAACAGAACTATTCCGCGGAAAAGTAGAATAACTATGGCCGTGAACAGACCAACTGTGTCTTTGAAAAGCAGAACTTAGGTGTCTCAGATCTCTTTATAGTCTATAGCAGTCGAAGGCTGTAGTCAGATACACACAAGGGTGTGCGGCCGTCTAACATAATGCCTGGCTAAACCACTGCAGCTCCACCACCATAATTATTCTTTTCCCTGGTGAGGGAAGGATGGCAACGTGTTCCAGACTCTCTTCAGAAAGTGGTACACCGAGAATCAGTGTCCATATTATATCTCGACTCATATGTAAAATGCATGGTGCTTCACTGAAGTCTGGTCCAAGGCACATGTTGTCTGTATCATGCTAACTTATTAATAAAAAAATACAAACAAAATTTTTGTTTTCTTTTGTACATGAGATGTATGCAATATTAACATATTTTCAGTGCTATTTTTTAACATTTATTTAGGATAGTACATAATCATTAAAATATTGCAGTTTTACCCGTTATTTATTCGAGAAAAATAAAATGGAATAAAATTTAAGTCATATTCATTTCTAAAATTTAATTTTCCACTGCACACTTTATATTTACAAATATGCAATTAAGATACCTTAAAAGCAAGTATTTTCTCTAAATTAAATGGAGATTAAATATAATCCTTTTACTCCTTTTTCATTTTTTTTAATTGCACTTGCATGAGCAACTTTTTAAGGAATTTGCTATTTTTAAATTTTAGCTACTAATAAATATTTTGTATGTAAATTTAAGAAGCACTTATACCTGGATTTTAAATAAAAGACACATATAATTTTTCCTCATACTTGGGTATGAAATCACATCAGTGAGGAAGGACTTTTCTGTTAGTAGACCATCTGAATACTGGCTATTCAGCCGTGGTTCAAATACAACGAACGGACAGGTTTTTATGAGATGTTTTCGTTTATTTCACGAGTTTAACGAAAATACAAAGAGTTTTTCTCAGAAAATCTTCCACGAAGGTATCCCTTGTCGTACGCGGACAGCCGTCACATGCTTTGCCGAATTCAAAATTTTGAAAACGAAATTTGATCTAGATTTTGAAGAATTTTTGTTATAGCCGGTTAAGATTTCGAATGTTTTGCATAACAGTTTTAATTTACATCTATAAAGAATTATTTCTGTCTCGTATTCATGGAAGCTTTTTTTTTGGGGGGGGAAGGGTTCCTAAAATTTATTTCCTGTTTATTTCATGTAATACCTAGGTCATTTCCATATACAGGGTGGGTAAAATTTAATAATCATTTCTCAAAACATAAGCAATTTTTACCGGAACAAATATAAATGCATATTTTACTATTTACAATTTTATTATGTATAATAAAATCTTCTCTTTTTCACAGTTGTGCAATAAAGCGTTGTAAAAATGCCCCAAAATAACGCTAAGTGATCGTGTGGGTTATTTTTATGTGATGAACTGTGGCAAACTAAGGGCACATAAACGTCCATCTGTAATCTGATCACACCTTGAAGCACAAGTTCTCGTGTCAAAAAATTGAAGTGAGCAAGAACAAAAAAGGAAATGTTTAAATAAGAAAAAAACAGAGCGTATCCGGCGGTCTTCAGAAAACATTGACCTTGTAAAAATCGCGTGTGCGCCAAAAAGCAAAGGCACGGCAAATATCATAAAGGAAAATATTACTGCAGAAACTCATATTTTCTCAGCCATTTCTGTTACTTTTGTCGGTGTGTTTGGATCAGTGGAGCATGAAAGGGTGGAAAGGGTCATAGCAGAAACTATTAAAATGCACTTTCAGACCTGGTTTGGGTTTATTTCATTTAAGCAAATTCTGAAGAGATAGGTGCTGATTCCTAGTCGTAGCAATGGATTCTCAAAGTACAGTAATGCTGGTAATGTCACATTTTATTCAGTTATTATTCTATTTAGTGAAAAACCATCTTTTAAACTCCTAACTATAATGTTCCTTAGGTGTTTCTATTAATTTCCCAGTTAAATTTCATTCTTCAGAAATTAAAAAAAAATTTAAATGCATTAAAGGTTTATATAAAAATGTCTGTTAAGCACTCAAGAAGATTTAGTAAACTTCCGTTGTTATGCGACTGTTAGTTTAAAAATGTAATATATATATAAATACTTTGATGAGCAATATAAAACAACATTCATATATACGGTAAAAATTTGAAATCTGTATATATAAGACAAATAAAAATAGCTATTTTAAATGTATATATACTTAATGTCATAATTAGGTGTTATAACCTAAATTTGCAGTTTATGTCAACAGACTGTGTGACTAAAATTAATAATTAATATTATATTGTCAGGGAATGTACAACTATAAAATATATTTGTTTTAAAATCTACTTGGCATTTTATGCAGTAATAATATTATTTAAAAGTACTAATCTAAGATTAAATAAATTAGCTTAAAAAACGACTGTTTTTTGCCAGCCAATAACAGTGCATTCTCATATTGCTAAGGACGAAAAAACCTCGTTAACCACATTTTAATACTCGCTTTATTATTTTGAGCTTTGCTTTGCTAAATTTAGGAAGAAAGGAATTCTTTCCGGAATTTTTGCAACATGCAATAATAATTATTATACTTAGTTAGTATATGGAATATTAAGTTTTGTTTATGGTCAAATGTTAAATGCCCAGCACAATAATTAGAATACCTGAAAAATATGAGCTGGAAAATTTACTGACTATAGGTACTTCGTTACCTGTTTAAAATTTCGGCTTTGGGACGAGCTGCCTCGATTACATTATTTATACTTTTTCACGTGTGTGATATGAATAATAGCTAATTTCCCTCATAATGTTTTCAGAAAGACACAAATTCTAATTTGGAATAAGGTCATAATCACAAACTTAATTTCTTAGTGTTACTAGTAAAAGTCACTTCGGGTAAACGCTGAAATATTTTGGGCATTCTATGCATTCGAGAAGATTTTTTTTTCTAAGAATTTCTTAGTATTTCTAATCTCTTTATACGAAGAAACATTACAATAAATTTCATCGACACGAAACGGAAAAATGGTTCGTAATAATTGCTAGCCTCAAAAATTAATCTCAGTAAGTGATGTTATTTTTTGCATTCTTATTGTACATCTAATTTAGGTAACTCAGATTTTAAACATTTTACTTCGAAAATATATTTTTGAATTTTATTGTGATATCAGATATCCAGAAATTCAAAGAATTAATACAATTTCAGTATTATATTAGACGGCTTAGAATAAAAGCTCGTTCAGAGCACAATTAAAGTTAGTACTATCTAGAATATATTTTTCAAACATAATACTTAGATATTTTTTAATTCATAGTTTCACTTTTATTCATAATTTATATTATTATACAATACTACACGTAGAAAGACCTGTGCAAGAATAAAAATTACTTTTCGTCTTACAATTAATTCTCTTACGTTTCTTTTGCATTTACTATCATCAGGATTTACATCATTGTTTGATCATCCTCATACGTGCGTTTCCCAACCCGTGTGCTACCATACACTGCTATATCGTAAATTTTCAAATTCAAATATCAAAAAAAAATTAATGTACCTTAATTAATTTACCTTAACCAGCCTTAATTTGACAGAGGTTTTGAACAAATCTTTGCCAAGTTTGAAAGCGATCATATGCAAATCTCTGTTCTTATGAACAATTCCTTTTTTTCCACGATCGGAGGCACAAAAACCCTTTTGTCCCGAAAGCAATGAGTGGAGCAAAATAAAAACACATCTAGAGCCATCGTTTAAGTAAAATAGTCGTAAAACGTAGGAAACAAGACAGAAGAATTCTAAAACTGTTAGAAAGAATTGAAATGCAATTAACATCGTGAACTAATAGAACATGCAATTTTGTGATCGTGGGAAAAATCAAGGAAATCCAGTTCATCAAGTAATTCAGCTTTATAAATAATTTTCGCAGGACTTAGTCAAAATTATGACTGAGTGTCCAGCTATTATTAGCTGTCGAAAAGCTGTTTATTTCTCCTTTAAACAATGGATTGTGCTCTCTGATAAGAAAATTTAGGACTCATTTAATTTGGCCGTAATATGTCAAACTATTGTAACAAGATATGTAGTTACCTCCTGAACTATTGTAACAAGATATGTAGTTACCCTTTCACCTCCTGAAGTTAAAATAAGAAATGAGATCATTAAAAATCGAACAACGATATCGTTGTCCGATTTTTCACACAGTTATGTGATTAAATGACCCGGAAGATAAACTCCTGTAGGATTCTTAGCAATGGATTCGATAAGAATAGGGCAGAAAATTTTATTGATAGGGGAAACAAAAGATCTGAAAATCGAACATGTGGAGGGTTTTCTGGATTTTCGAAAATTCGTTGCTCTGTTCTTATAAATCTCATGTGTGAATTTAATTTAATTTCTTGTGGAATTTATGCCATATATTATTCAGAGTGATTTGACATATATCGACCAAACTAAAAAAGCATTATAATTTTCCTTCAAGAATGCGAAAGGAGAACTAAAAGGATCTGCCATGTCTAACCATAACTGGGCATTTAATCACAATTTTAACATTTTGTTTTATTAAAATCATCCATAAAAATTTTTCAATTCATGAAGAGGATTTCGTTTCCATCCGAAGCTGCTATATTCACAAAAATATAATCTTCTTTAGACATTCTTTTAATGCTACGTTTGTTTTCGGTTTGTTTTATCCAAAGCGTTCGATGTAAAACTGTTGTTGCTTCTTCCATTTTTACCAAAACGTTTTGCTTCTGAAAAAGAGAGACCTATGCCTTGTCATCCTTGAAATCGAATAGATTTACATTCAGTATCTACTAAGATAATTGATTTTTTTTTGCCTATTTTAAATTCAAATATTATGCATAAAGAAAATTATACAAAATCGAGTTCTAGATTTTCTGGCAAATCTTATCGTAATTCTTGATAGACTGGATTTATTACATGCAGCCAAGAAACAACAAAAAAAAAATTACTTTAGCTAGTAATCACTTAATATGAAATATCTAAACTAAACTCTTTTGCGAGAAAATGAATTTTTAGAGTCGCCAAGTGATTCTACTAAGAAGTTTTAACTATTCCGTTCTTTTTTTTTAATTTAAGCTGAGAAATTGATTAATATATCTTGAAAATGATGGTTCTTGATAAATTTGTGAAGTTAATGGCTTTCACTTTTGACAATGCAATTCGATTATTAGTTTTTTTATTTATTTAGGCGCCCATTCTTTTTTATTCACGATATAAAATGATAGATGAATTTTCCAAAGAGAAAATTTAATCTCTTACTCCCATTTGGAAGGATAGTTTGACAAGCATGTCGGTAAATTCTTATTTTAATGATTCCATATTTTTCCCCGAATATTTGTTAAGAGTTCCAAGTAAAATACCTCTTCTGATTTATTATTTTACAAGGTATTTCTCCCGCCTTCTTGGCATGCCTTCGTGGTGTAGTAGTGGTCAGCAAGCTGGGCGCGTATTCCAAAGGTCCGTGGTTCGAATTCCAGCCAGGGCACTGCTTCATTTTCACATCTCCTGCTTGTGAATAAATCCTAGACTCTACAGTGGCGCCCGAACTAAAAAAGGTGGTGGATGATTATTCTCTACCACCAGGATTTGGCGACGGTTGGGAGCCCTAATCCCCAGTCGCCCTTTAAAAGCGGGTGTATGTAAGATATTTCTCCAGCCTTGTTCGCATGTCTTCGTTGTGTAGTGCTCAGCACGCTAGGCACGTATTCCAGAGTTCCGTGGTTCGAGTTCCGGCGGAGGCGTTGTGCATTTTTCACATCTCCTACTTCCAAATAACCTAATGACTGTACGATGTTATAGTCAAAAATTAATAATCGGACTGTTAGATTGTTGTCATATGTTGCTTTTAACCAGCTGCGAGATTTAATACCAAATTTGAGAAGTTTGCTCTATAATTTACTGTACTTTTTAATCACTTACGTTTCATGAGTGTTCACCAAAATCTAATATGTTGTTCCTATTGATATAACTGTCTTTAGTTATAATATTGGAAAGTTTTGGATTGTATTTTAATATAGTTTTTGATGAAAACCTGTTAGGGCCTTCAAGTAAAGAACCGCTTACGCCTGTCTAGTAAAAGCTGTTATGGTCTTCAAGTAAAGTACTACTTCCGATTGTCCAATTTTATAACAAATCTAATCGCTCTTTAAATGAATGCAGAAAGTTTAAACATGGAAAACGAAATTTTTTTGAGGTTTTATGTAAGCGTTGCTGTGGCTGAAAAGATTGTCACACACATATACATAGACAGATAGACATCATTGTAAAAATGTGTTGTATGGACCCTAATTCGTCTTTAGTCACAAAAAATTCAGCATCGAAATTTTGAACCAAGGACATTGCTTATCTTATCTGTGCATACACATTGGAGGGAGGTAAAAATTGGTTAAGCAGATTGCATTGTCTACCATAAATAGTATGTGTAGTATGTTTTTCACTAATTTAAAACAGCTTTGAAAACATTACTATTCTCTATTAATTTCTTTACATCAATCGTTTTCGCGCCTTCCGTAATGGTTATGTATTTCCTCAGCGATAATTCATTCAGTATTGAATTCGTCCTTCTTTGATTTAGCAATTACAGACATGCTTTAAACTATAAAAAAGCTAAACAACAAAAAGGTGCTCTTAACTGTAAACACTGGGTTAGGGGATTAATATTCCTTGTCAAATTACTCGAAATTAAATTCATCGATTAGAATGACGCAATAACATAACTCTGAAAGTGTTTTCCAAGTGAAAGGGAGAACCACTATTTCCCCTTCTGCTGCATAGCATATTATTTAAATGGTGTAGAAAATCGTCGAATTAATATTTTTTTATCATTCTTTATTTAAAAGAGGGTGACGTGTTTGCTTATAATCTGTGAAAATTCAACTATTGGCAACTGATGCATTTTTAGATATTGACATTTTAAAATGATAAGCGTCAAATATTCAAAAAAATTCAGAAAATTGCCAACATTTCAGAAATTGCGTTACAGATTTCATAGATGTAAAAGATTAACTCTAGCATGTTTTTAATACGCGAAGCTAAATTTGTACGCTTTTGAACACTGACTGTTCGGTAAAGAGTTCCAAATCTTTACTAACGGGCTATTTGCATGAGTGTTTACGTAGATGTGTGGGTATTTACGTGGATACCTAATGCATAACGAGAATGCGAAGCAGTTTCCTTTAAAAATTCTTCCACGAGGCATCTCTCTTCTTTCTGTGAAGAGCTTAACGATGTTGCACGTAATAAATGGAAACTCTATCGGGAATTCTAAAGACCTTCGCTTTTAAGAATTTTGTAGCTGATTCAATCGATACACCGTATAGCTAGTGGTTTAAACTGTGACAGATGCCCACCGAAGCTTGAAAACGGAAGCGAAAGAGCACGTATAGTTAGTTATCTTTATCTATTAGAACAGAATAATAATAATAAACAAAATCTGAAATGTTTCAGATTTTAAATTACGTCCAAAGGGGCGTTTTTAACGTTTTTTGTGTTACCCTTATTTATTAAATAGCATGTTCTTCGCACTTAAACCATAAAATTCAGTTCAACAGAAATATCGGAAAATAATTTTTAAATGAGCATAACTTTAGAATTTCCGGTGCACAAGGTTTTTATTTTTTTCCCGTAGACTCTTGCCATTGCTCGCTTTTAAATTGTTGAGTTTGTTAATCAAAAATTCGTTAAAGTTTCGCAAAATATGAAATAGATAATAAAATAAATTCCAAATTCCAAATTTGGGCTTCCAGATGCCCATATTCGGGTGTAAACATATATTATTCAAAATTGGATGGCTCTAGGTACCGTCGTTTTACCACAATGCGAGAAACATGCATACATTTTTAAAGATTCTTTATTATTTAATTAATTATTTTAAACTAAATCTTTAAATATATCACAGGGCGATAATGTTTGGTGGCAACAATTTGAAAAGTGAATCGGACATTTATAGTGAATCAACGAAAAATGCCATAACGGAAACAATAGTCCTTCAAGGACAAAGCACCTTTGGACTAATAAAAATAATAGCCAATAGAAGTGAGGCCAACAGAAAGCGGATGAGCTGTGACGTCAGGAAGACCATATTAAACCTGAAAACCTTTGAGTCGATGTGTAATTCGGCGCCATCCTTCCCTGAGTTGGCAACAAAGCATTGTGAAGCCTTCGTTTTTAGTTATTCGATTGTTTCTCTTCAGTTTAGAATTTTATTGTTGCGAATAGGAGCTTGTATCTTGTTAACAGCTCCTTTGGCTATTTTTAAAGTTAATAGTATGAAGTGTGAAGTGGAGAAAAAAGGAATACTTCCGAGACATATATCGTTCGTTCCGATTACCATCTTTTTCGGCCTCTTTATAACAACATTCAGAGGAAAGAGTTTTACGATGAAGCTTTTCTTAGCAACTGGCTAACAAATTTCTTCAACTCGAAACCGCAACAATTCTACAAGAGTAGCACTGAACTCCTACCTGAAAGCTGGCAGGTGGTCAATTGGCAAAGGTGGTGATCACATCACTGAGTGAATGAGTGAATGACTATTGTTTTCTCTAGATTGGCAACAAATCGACTATTCTGCTAAGTTTCAAATGTAAACAAATATGGCCGCTATGGCCAAAATAATTAGGCTCAGCAGCACTTAAACAACTTTTAAATTTACGATAGAGTAACATGCCGAACAAGCATTAATTTTGATGTCAAACAACAAAAATCAGTGTTATATTTGCAAATTTTCACAGGACTAGTATCGATGGTTTTACCGAACCATCACAGCTGCGTGAACCATTCACCATCTTGAGTACCCTTATTTTTGATTTGCTTATTGGATAGTTTCAGTTTATATATAAATCTAAAAGTTAAAAGCTAAATTGAGAAACGTTTGGAAATATATGCTGCATTTTAACATTTAACTTTTGATGTTTATAATTAAGTTCAATCACAACAGCATCTCATTTTTTGGCACTTTTCTCAAAAGCTCTTCTTTGGTTTTTGTTTGATACAGAATTTGCATTGGGGCAGGTTATACGTGGTCAATTTTTTTAAAATTTTTTTTAAAATTCTTTTAGTTTTATTAACAATTTTTAAAAATTTTTACATAAAGTTATTCTCATTTGGCTGCATTTATTTTAAATTTAAAAGATAATTTCATTTGATTATTTTGCTTTTGCTATTCATGCAGACACAAGTCAAAACCTGGGCTGTATTGGTAATAGTTTCGACTGCTCCTTATATACGTATAGATGTATATAGTATATACATACATGCATACATACACACACATATATATATATATATATAATTACAAAACATTTTTTAAAACCAAAACACAACCCTGCCTAGTTGTTTTTCTCGCATTAAGCTGCTGAAAAATTATCAGTAAAGACACAAAGCATGAAATTTAGAACTAATTTTTCACAAAGACCAAAATTGAAATTCAAAAGTAATAAATTTCAAATAATCCTATAAATGAAATAAAGAATTTAATAAATGTTAAAACCATAAATTTCTAAACAAGCAACACCACTTTTCAAAAAAGCAATGAAATTTAAAGAAAAACTAACAAAATAAAAGAGGAATTCAATCAAATTCAATGCCACTTCGTCAGGAGAAGGAACACTGAAATCAACTGAAATCTCTCTTCAACGAAAATCCTTGCTTTTCTGTATCCAGAATTAGCCGATGAACCATTTCCATGTATTTTAATTTTACTAGTTCACCCTAAAATTTATATACATATATAAGCAAATGTAATATATATATATATACATAGTATATATGCATATGTAAAATATAAAGTATGAAAAATTACTAAAGAATTATTAAACTTAATTGGAACCAATTGACAATAGATCTTTCAAGTCATAATTTTGAATTAAGTACATCTCCTTTTCAAGAATTTACACCATTTTGCGTCACATTGCAGCCAGTTACGTCACACGTTTTCTGCAATTTCTCCAAACTGCAAAAAATGTTGTCCAATCGCAATTGAAACCAAGACTTTCCTAGCTGATAAATACGACAGCAGTTTGTATGACTGCAGCACCACTTTCTCTCCTGCTTGCTCTGCTTAGAAAAGTCAATCCCGTCTCTTTACTAATTTTCTATAATCTAATATGCAAATTACATATGTCAAAATTGTGGGGGCCTTTAACATAATTAATGTTGCACCAATGAAAACAAAAATGCAATCCTAAATAATTCATCTGCTCAAAATAAAAACGATGTTTTAAGCATCTAGCCAAGCGCGATTTTTGCTCCAGTCAGATCGACGGTAAAGTTGTTCTTGGCCATGACTAAAAAATGTATTAGATCATCTTCTGTTCTTAGCTTTCTGCTAAATTCTATCAACGTACCACGACTGCAAAG
The DNA here is from genome assembly GCA_000611955.2 of Stegodyphus mimosarum. Taxonomy (NCBI): domain Eukaryota; kingdom Metazoa; phylum Arthropoda; class Arachnida; order Araneae; family Eresidae; genus Stegodyphus; species Stegodyphus mimosarum. Next base: position 31,123 of record KK121991.1, read on the forward strand.
CTCTAAAATATGACATAAAGATATTTTCGTGCATTACGTCGGTTTACTAATTGAAAAATGTTCACAAGTTCAAACGTGAACGCGTAAAGTTGGTCCTGAAAATTATAAGTCATCCAAAATGTGTTGTTTTTAGTGTATCATCTAAAGATTTCAAAGGAAAGAACGATTTGTAGATCCATTAGAAAGCAACAGCTTTTATGCTGAATAGAGTGAGTGTACTTCAAGGAAAATGAGTGAAGGTCGATGCGCGAAAATTGTGCAGTGCGCCTGCTAGAAGTGAATCTATTTCCTTTTTCCGGGTAATGATTTCAATGTGAAATTTGAATACTTTCAATGATAAAAAAGTAAAAGAAGTTATGTGCTCCGCTTTAGAAATCGAAAAGTATCAATTGTTTGATTTCAGCGCCTTATAAAATATGTGGATTATAAAAAGCGTTCATCATTTTAGAATTTACATAATTTAAAAAATGAAATAATTTTAATGCTTTATGATTTATGGATAATGTAGTAATGTTGTTTTTGATATTTAAGTAAAGAATTTATAGATTTTAACAATATTTTAAATGGAAACAAGATCTCAATCCAAGATGTCAAAATCTGAAAATGCTTCTGATATTTTTTCAGTAGATAAAGATAAGTTCACACGTCCGGTCTTTGATGGTACAAAAGACTATAACTTGGATTGGTATTTAATATCCTTTCTGAAAAAAGTTATCCCTATTTCTGAATTTCTTGAAAGCAGAAGCATTAACATTCTGTATTAGCGGGTGTGTGGTTATAGATGGTTAACATTCATTTGAAGATAAAATTCTTACCTACTTTTTTAGTTCCAAGAGTGTTAATATTGAATATTTTGTTTAAGTTACTTACAGTAAATTTAAATACTTAGGTAAGTATTTTAGGCAGAAACTAGAATTAGAGTCTGCGTTGAAACTAATGACCAAATTCTAATTGAGCCGCTCGATCAAGGTTTACCAGAGTTTTTAAATTACCCATAATTACTTGTTTACTGAGAATTTTCGTTCTAATTTAATAGCAGCTTTTAGAGGCTATTTTACTACTAGCCTATAATATTTCTATACAGCTTATATTTACGATAATAGAAATATAAATATTTAGTACTTAAAATACTGATTCAAATTTATACCAAAAATTCATAGCATTCATTAAATTTATGTTCCTCTGAGATTATGTATATATATATATATATATATAAACGTTTTCTTATAATCAATTATTGATTTATTACCTGGAAGCTTTAGCGCAAGTATTCGTCTTTTTAAATTGCTCATAATTACTTGTTTACTTAGAATTTTCATTCTAATTTAATAGCAGTTTTGAGCGCTATTTTACTACCAGCCTACTTTAACTATATTATCTCCAGGATACTTTTAAGTTTATAACGTTTTACTACAGAAACTTTTCTTTTAAATTTATAAAGTTTTTCTACCAAATATTTACTGTGTTATAGGTTAGCAGCCTCTTTATTCTCAACAACTGCTTGTATCTAACATTGAATTTATAAATTGTTATTCCACTAACATAATATTTCTATATATCTTATTTTTGCTACAGTCTAAATCTAAATACCTAATACTTAAAATACGGACTTAAATTTATTCCAGTAATTCATCGCATTAATTAAATTTATGTTCCTTAGAAATTATATATATGTAGAAACTTTTCTAATAATTAATTATTCTTTTATTACTTGGCAGCTTCAGCACAATATTCATTCGAGCTTCAGCATTCGACTTTTTAAATTACTAATACTTTTACACACACACGAACACACACACATATGCACTGCTCGACACTGAAAATGCAACACCGAGAAGGAGTGGTCAGAAAGTGATGAAATTTGGAGAAAAGACAGAGCAAGCAGCAATAAGTGATCTTTATTTCAAAATAATAGTCAGAATACAAAGCGAGAACGGCGTCGGCTCAAGAGGATGCAAGACCACCGCGGACAGTGATGCATGAAGAAACACTTCTAGGCATAGAGTCAATAAGAGTGTGGATGGTATCATGAGGGATGGCTCTTCATTCCCTTTAAACCATTTGCCACAGTTCGTCTTCTGAACGAGGCAGAGTCTTCAAACGGCGTCCAATCACATCCCAAACATGTTCGATTGGTGAGAGGTCAGAAGAGTTCGGTGGCCAGGGAAGCATTTGTATACCTTGCACAGCATATTGGTAGATGCGAGCACTGTGTGGTCGGGAGTTATCCTGCTGAAAGAAGGTAGGGGATTGCCACCGTTCGCAGTACATTATCCAAGTATCGTTGGGCCATCATAGTGCCCTAAATACGAACTAGAGGTGACCTGGAATCGTAGGCAATAGCGCCCCAAACCATTATGCCACGTTATGGCATTCCACAGTTACTGCCGGATTAGACCTGTCTCCATGTCGACGCCACACACGTATGCGGCGACTGTCACTGGATAAACAGAAGCGTAGCTCATCAGAGAACACGACGTTTCGCCATTCTGTCATCCACATCGCTTCACTCCAGCACCATTCTAAACGTTGGCGTCTATGCTGTGGGTCAATGGCAGTCTTTTTAACTGACGTCGTGAGTGCAGGCCACGTTCAACCAATCGACGAGAAATGGTTTTCGTCGACACGGGATCATCCAGGGTATCTTGTAAATGCTGCAGAATCGCGGTACACGTCACTTGAGGGACCGCCACAGCTCGTAAAATCGTATATCTGCTGGAAGTGCCTTTGTTGACGGCGGCCTGGCATTTTCTCCTATTACACGTATCCTCTGGGACAAAAGCCAATTTTCTTCGATAATTCGTCTGCCAGCAATAACGACACGAATGTTGCCCTTCCTGCACGTTTCTTTCCTTATATCGTCCTTCACGTGCGTCGGAGAGCTGCGCATTTGACATCATTCGCATAACTCAGTGACGTGCGTCTGCTCTAAAATTTGCATAAATTTCTGATCACTCCTTCTTGGTATTGCATTTTGAATGTCGAGCAGTGTATAAGAATATATATATATATTACGTAATAAAAAAATTCCAACAGCAAGAAAAAATTATTGTAGAGCAATGAAATTTCAACAATACATTTGTGTAGATAATATATTTAATTGATTACATTTCAAGGTCACGGGTTAATGCAAGCGCGAGGAGAATTGAAATGTGAATTGCTCCTACATTAATAATCGTTGTAAATGTCAGAATTTTGAATGCAAACATGCATATGTGCATGTATTGTGTCATATAGCTGCCAGTTGTCAGTTTGTGGGATGACGTTCCATGCTCGTTCCACTTGGTTGATCAATACCAGAACAGTTAATGCTGATTGTGAATGACGTTGGATTTCTCATCTAATTATGCCCCATACGCGCTTAATTGGAGAAAGACAAGGTGATCTAGCAGGCAAAGGCAACATGCCGACACTCTGTACAGCATGATGTCTTACAACAAAGGGTTAAGGGCGAACGTTATCCTTTTGCAAAACAGTCCTTGAATACTCTTTATGAATGACAGCACTACGAGTTAAATCACCAGACTGGCGTACAAATTTGCAATCAGGATGAGTGGGATTACCACAAGAGTGCTCCTACTGTCATCCGAAATTGTTCGCCAGACCATAACCCCACGTGTAAATTTAATGTATATAGACCTCAGACAGGTTGATTGCAGGCGCTCATCTCGCTTCCTTCTGACGAACACACGGCCATCAGTGGCACCAAGCCAGAACCGGCTTCCATCAAAAAACACAACGGATCTCCACTCCGTCCTCCAGTGAGCTCAAACTTGATGACCTCGCAAACGGCATCGGTTTCGAGTCAGTGGAATGTATGCTACAAGGCGTCTGGCTCGGAGCTCTCCTTCTAATAACCGTTTTTAACAGTTTATTGTATCACTATGGTGCCAACTGCAGCTAGTACAATGCGCCACAGCTATACGCCAAACAGGCGTTCTTCCCTCTCGCTAGTGCTATGTCCGAAAACTGGTCTTCTTAAGTCAGTACTTTCCCTATGACCACTGTTGTCAACAATCATGTACAGTAGATACATTCCTGCCAAGTCTTTCTGCAATACCGTCTCCTAGCCCTATCACACGACCTCATTCAAACTCACTGAGCTTTTGGTAATGGTTTCTCCGTCTTCTGAAAGGCATTCTTGACTAACATGATGTCACTACGCCAAATCTGAACGGTAATTAACACTAAGGAACTTTACAGAGATTATTTAAGGCAAATCCGATTTGCATATTCACAGTTGACCTTCTACCGCACACTTATACACCCAGCCCGAAATCTGAATAGACGCCATCTTTCAGATGTATAAGCATGTCTATGAAATTTCGCTTATCTAGCATAATTACTTCTTTGTGTTGGGATATTTTTTGGTCACACACACACACATATATATATAGATAGATAGATAGATAGATAGATAGATAGATAGATAGATATATGTGTGTGTAATATAATTGAATGATAGCTTTAACGACTACTCATTGACAAATGCGCAATGTTTTCACATAATAGATATGCAATACTGGGTGAAATCAAGACATCTGTACAGCCGTAAGAGGTTTATCGCTATGACTGGTTAATCGCGAGAGATGTGATAAGGACGTAAAAGCCTTTTTAAAAACTCAGGGTGGTTGAACAGAAGGCACGTTTTACGCTTACAGATTTAGCTAGAATTTATGGTGTATCTCAAAAGGTACAATTTCAAATTAAAGTTAAATCAATGGGGAAAACTCAACACAAAAAGACAGGTTGGCTCAAACCTACACCGACGTGACAAGTACTAATGGCAAAAGTAGCGTAAAGACAGACCACCAAAGTAGAAATTCAACTAGTAACGTGGCCTTCAGAAGGCAAATCACGCTCTGTCTAAGCAATCTAAACTTCCCTTTAAGTAGTGTCTCTTGTAGCTCATTTGTATATTCGCGAGTTAAAATTATCGTTCTGTCAGGAAAGGGAAAAGTTATAGTAAAGATGCGTAACATAAAATAACTGGCTAGTTAAAATAAATAACTTACAATGTTATACATTGTATAATATAGTAAATAGATCATAAAAATATACTGTGTTTTTAAATTTACAGTGAACCAGGTAGAGCTTTCAGGCCGGCCGTTATTGTCCATCCCTCGTTATGTAGTACATAAATGTCAAAATATTTTAATAGAGACGTTTAAACGCAAGGAAATATATTATGTTGCTTAGAAATGTTATTAAAATTTCTTTCAAACTCTAGCTGCCGAAAATATTTAAGGAAGAATTAAAAATATTTAAAAATAATTATTTGAATGGCTATCACCAAATTAGTTCGAATAAATGAGGCTTTATGGTTCTTTACGAATTTAGACTAGTTAAAAAATTTATCACGACTCTCAAATGTTTGATTCTGTTTCTAATTTTATACATTTTTCTATGCAAAGAATTGATGATAAGTGAAATTCAGGGCTGCAGTCGAGGAACAGCTTTAAAATTTATAGATATTTTGTCAACCGTTATTTGATTAAAATCATTAATATTTTGCTTTACGGTTGCTTGTAACCTAGAGGAAGGATGGTTGCTGCCTATCATTCTATAACAAATATCGAAGGTAAAATACTTCAGGCTAGATACAAAGTATGGAATTCGTAGCAAACAGGAGAAACACATTACAATAAAATATGCATTCTTCCTTTACATACACAGTCATATTGCAATAAAATAGTTTTAAAACTCTAAATAATGTTCAGGTACAAGAAGCAAGATAAGGTATTCACTAGTATGAAGCCGAATTTAAAATATTATCTTACAGCGAAACGAAAATAATGCTTACAGAAACTGTGAGTAATCGAAAGCCTTTTATGCTTATAATGCATCCGATCGTAACCGTAAAAGCGCGAAAAAGTTTAAACTTGCATTGTCATAAACGGAGACATAGTCACAATTTAACAGCCACAACTATGTAATAAATATTTTATAGGATGTCAAACAGCAAGTTATTAAATTTATCTGCAAAGAAGCATAAGGTTTATACAGAGATTTAAATAAAACAAAACTGGATATACCACTGTCGATTAAAAATGAGAATATAATTTAGACAAATTTTCTTTCTACACATGTTATTCTTAGATATGAAACTCTTAATTTCTATAGTATAGTTGTATTACATTTTCTTCTATCCATGTGTGTATGAATATAGATATATTCATAATCAATTAAATTAGATTCTCCAAATAAATTAAATTAGCGTATGTTGCTTTTTTAATTATCAACTTAAATTCAGTAAATTCTGCAAAAAAATCAATATACGATACACATTTGAGATATACAAATCAGTATAACATGGGAGAGAACCTAATTTTTGATTTGTTGGTTATTAGTATTACTGCTTATAGAGGTTTTCTTTTTTAGATCATATGCAATCTGATTACGAACCTGCTTGCGGCAGAAAGCTCTCCACGAATTCATTTTCGCTAAAGCAAACCGTCCTCGCAAGCTTTACTATAATAGAATAATCAACTAACCAAACATTAAAGAAAAGCATGGAACAAGAAAAAAAATCTCTTAGTAAATCTCTTAACGGTAATTTAACGACCTCATTCAATGAAAGAGCTGCGAGGAACTCAAGTTTAGAGAGTGGAATATAGAGACCAAAGTAAGATTCGAGAACACAAAAGGAGCAATTTTTTATGCTACGCTACAAATTCGCTTGTAAAATGGCTGCATAGTAAAGTTTTTGGTAATTGCAAGGGTGAGGTGTTACAGTATTCTATTCAATGTAACTGTTTATCCATCATAATTATCAAATAAAACTACTTACAAAAATGTTATTGTTATCTTTAAAATTTTAAATAACAACTCTTATACATTTTGCATCTCAATTTATATGCTTTTCCGCAACAATCAGCTAGGGCTTGTAGGGCAATGCAGTTTGTTCATCTGTCATTTTTTCTTTTCCATACTTCAAATTCCTTTAAAAATAATTTTCCCTTTTGGTTTTTACAAAATCAATTTTCTCTAGCTTTCCTGTTACAATTTTGTAGATTAAAATTTATGTAGTCTTCATATTGTAGTTCTTAGGTTTCTTTATTGGCATTATTTATTTTTTTTGTTGGCATTCTTAATATTTACTCTATTAAAATTTTAATAGGAGCGTTTCCCTTAATATGATAATCTTTAATTAAATAATTGCAGCCTAGGCCGAGGATTCGAATAGTCCTTCTTTCCTTTTGTTTATATATATATATATATAAATTTGTGAATGTGGGGAGTATAAAATTTATTGACACTTCAAAGATTTATGATTAAATGGAAAGTTAGGAATTAGTAATACGAAATTCTAAAGATGAGATTTCTAAAAATGAATCCATCAATGGAAAAATATATGCACAAGTTTATGAAAAATATATGCAAGCTATGAAGTAGTAACATGTGCTTAATCAGTAACTAGAATTAATTTTAAAATATTATAAGGTGTTTCTCCGGCCTTCGTGGTGTTAGGGTCAGCACACTCGGCTCGTATTCGAGAGGTCCGAGATTCGATTCCTGACGAGGGCATTGCTCATTTCTCAGCATAAAAAAAATCCTAATGTTACTACAATGGCGCCCAAACTAAAAAGGTTGTGGATGATGATTCTGCACCACCAGGACTTGGCGATTGGTTCCCCTAATCCCCAGTCGCCCTTTATGAGGTGCTTCTCCCGCCTTCTCAGCATGCCTTCGCGGTGTAATGGCCAGCACCCTCGGCGCATATCGAGGGATCCGAGGTTCGAATCCTGGCGAAGGCAGCGCTCATTTTTTATGAATCCTTCATCTAGTTAACCTAATGTCTCTGCAAGGTTACATGCAAAAGCAAAAGAACAGCAATCTCTTTTTCCTGATAACAATTATGATTTTGTTTTCAAACAATTGCATTTTTTTTCCTTTCCTATATATAGTGCATGTAATGGACTGAAAATGTAAAAGTAAAATAATAGAGTTTTGTGATTAAATGATTAATGAAATCAAGCAAACTCACGCTAAAATATTTCTTTTTAAGATTTCTGAATTTCTATTTAAAATTACATCTGTTTTAATAACGTCAAAAAATACACTGTTGGCCAACCAAATTGCAACCCCAAGAAAGACAAGAGATATCACAACACAATTTATTTGGTAGATAACATGTTGACCAAGTATCAAGTGATTAAATTTACAGACTTCTGTGAAGTCTGGTTCCTTCCAGAATTAGTAGCCAGAGTAGCCGCCATTGTTAGAGATCACTGCTGCCAAACGCCTCAGCATTCATTCAAAGAGACTTTGGGTGTGTAATGGGGGTACAGCAGACCATGCAGCTACCACACATTGCCAAAGCTGATCTGGTGTGGCAGCTTGGGATTTAAACTGAGTCAATCGTTCAGCAAATAGGGACCACATGTTTTCTACCGCGAAAGATCCGGAGAGCGGGCTGGCCAGGGAAGCAATTCAATCTGGCGATTGACGAAGAACTCTTGGACTATGCGTGCCACGTGTGGTCGCTCATTATCCTGTTGAAATATGGCTGTGGGCAAGCCCTGAAGGTAAGGAACGGCAACTGGCTCTAACGCCTCGGAGATGTAGCGCTGGCTGTTTAAACTACCGGCAATGCGTACTAGAGGAGTGCGAGAGTGATATCCAATACCACCCCATACCATAATACCCGGTGCAGGACCAGTGTGGCGGCGCATAACGCAGCTGTTCAGCATCCTCTCTCCACGGTGTCTCCAGACTCGAATCCGACCATCGTGGTGTTGCAGACAGAAGCGTGACTTGTCAGTAAAGATAATTTCATTCCAGTCTGCCGTCCACATTCTTCTTTCATCGGGCCATTAGCAGTAGAGGCATCTGTGGTTCTGCGTCAAGGGTAGACGAAGCAATGGACGTCTTGCGGACAGACCACTCTGCTGTAAACGGCGTCGAATGGTACTCGCAGACACTGGATGATGCGTTACAAACTGAATGTGCTGTACTATGGTTCGTGATGTGACTGAGCGATCCGTCACTGCCATGCGCACAACGTTCCTATCATCCCGTGAAGTGGTGCACTGAGGTGGATGTGATCGAACACGTCGGTCCGTCGTACCCTTCTGCATCCAACTGTCACATATCCACATTACAGTTGTTTGGTTTCGTGCAACACGACTACCGATTTCCCTGAAAGATAATTTACACTCTCGGTAGGCCACTATCCTTCCTCTGTCGAACTCGGAGACTTGATCAAACGATGATCGCTGTTTACTACGAGGCATAATTGGTAATTTTTTTGAAAAACCACAAGAAAAACACAATTGCCGAACTTGGAATTGTAGAAAACTCCAAGCCTTAAATAGCGCTTTGAAGTAGCGATACAGGTGCGCGTGATGTGCGCTGATGTAAAGTAAAATTTGAGAGCATAACTCTTGCAATTTATTGAGCTTATTTATGAGCCCTGGAAACTCCTTTGTTATTACATACATGATTTTCTTAATACTTTTCCATTAAATACGTAACAACTGTGACAGTATTATATCAGGCTTTATTTTAAAACTAGTGAAGATATGGCTGTCTTCGAAGTTGCAAGTGTAAATTTCTTCAGCAAATCGAGATAGAACTCTTATATAAAATGCACAGAAAATACTACTTGTTGAGTATCTGTGTCTGATTATTTATCACTATTTAAGCTATTAAGCCAACTTTTTATTAACTAGAGTTATACTAAAAATTAGAAAAATATTGGTTTTCGTCAGGGTTTTCTTTTTTTTTTTTTACATAATTTTAAATCTCAACATGTATTTTATCATTTTGGATGTATTTTTTAAACAGGAGTGGTATATTTACTGCTGTCGACTGTAAAACGCTTTATAGACCATCATTCATTACTATGAAATGGAATTTAAAATATTATTTTGAAACGAAAGGAAAATATGTTTACAAAAAGTGTAATTAATTGAAAGCTTTTTATACTTATTTTACATCCGATCATAACCGATCGTATATTGGGGACTACTATTTCAATCTGTCTAATATAGATTTCGTTTTCTTTCTTCTCTTTTTTTTAGTACATGTCTTCTATGATATATACGGTACATACATCTCATGGTGTCAGATTTGAAGCGTTGCGAGCATAAGCTATTATTAAGCAAATGTAGCAATTCATCAGTTAAAATCTTACAGCTTATGATAGATTTCCAAAACTTTCAGTTATGGTTTACTCCAAATTTTTCCTATAGTATGATGGAAAATAATAATAATAATAATAATAACCACTGACTACATAACTGATTTCTGTATTGGTTAAGTGGTCGGTTTTGAATGCACGAATTGCCTTATTTTTACCATATCCGTACTTTGAACATGAGGCGTGCGGTACATGTTCTGAATAAAAGAAAGAATTTTAGATGAAAGCGATACCCAGTAAGCTCAATGATATTTCATTAAGCCATTTAGAATCAACAAACCACAACTAAGCAACGGGTGAAAAAAACTAGATCCAATAAATAAAAGAGTATATCAAGTTTATTTAGAAAGTTTTAAAATTAGAATAAATGAAACTCAAAGTTAGATTAGATTATTTTTTAATCTAGAGAAAATGAGTGTCATCTGTTTTATGAATGAATATCTTCTTGAAGGCTTTTAAGATAAACTGACTCCGGTGCACTTACACGTGAAAACACCTTCGAAACTGGTTCACGAGCCCTTTCACTCGCTGAGAAAAAATATCGGAGTGAAATACTAATGTTTAAAGATCTTGTTCATTCTACCACTAGCGTTTCACTGTCTGAAGAGAAGGAACCTGGAGTAACATCAGGTAGGAAAAACAAATTAAATTAAAAATAGTATAATCACATTCTACAGATTTATAAGATACTCCATACAACTGCTTGGAAAGAATAGTGCAGTTTAAAGAAAGTTATTTATTTCAGATTAAACTGCATAATAGCATTTAAAGTCTTCATTAGAGCTGAAGAAAAAAATGTCACTTTTGTAAATATAACTTGGAGAAAACTGATTCTGGTATTAATAAGCCATACTTCACTGAAATAAAGTTTTATTATAAAATGTCAGTAATCGGAAAGAAAACATTGGAGTGTCAAGGAGTTAGAAAGTTGTGGATTAGAAAGTCAAAAGAAGTTACACATAAAGAGGAAATTATAACATTTCTTTCTCTCCACATATCAGCCAAGACAGATGTTTTCTCAGGTAATGAAGCGCAAAGTCTTCAGAATTGCATTCATGAGAATGTCTTGAATTCTGCGCGATAAAGGGGAAAAGAAGAAGCTGTTTTATCTTCTCAGGGTAAATAATGTGAATGTGCATATGACAACAGAGATAAGGTAATTTATACTTCTTCCTTCTCACTAGGGGAGGAAAGCTTCAGACAAAATGCATATACTCAATTTGCTATATTTTTTCGAATGAAATCCATCAGCTTTGTTAACTTAAATTCTTTAGCTGCTTGTAAAAGTCCAACCAATTTAATTTCCTTTTCGTCAGTCTTACGATGACTGCTTGGAATATTAAAATCTTTTTTAGACATCAATCATTTGCGATTCTTAAAGAGGAAAGGTATTAAATAAACTCACTTAAAACGCAATGATTTTATAGATTATAACTTCAAAAGGTTAACTACAAAAGGATATTCAAGGATAGCTATGAAATAGAAACTTTTATTATTGTGTTGTTTTTTATTTTTATTTTCGTTTGTGACTGCTGCTGTTGTTGCTCCTGTCATGCCGCTCTTAAATGTATAAGGGTTAGTGACGATGAATGCCGTACTAATCGGCCCGGGTTCGAATCCCTGGAAGGGCATGGATGTTTGTGAATATACATACGGTCTATAGCAGGCACCTAAATTATTGGTGAACTGAAAGTCTTCGCGACCTGTTTGATAGTAGCGGAAGACGGGTAAGAGACTCTCGGACAGTTCTCCATGGTACTCTCCTTCAAAATTGTGACAGAGCTCCGAATTCAGCGCGGGGGGGGAGGCTATAACTGTACAACCTATTGTGGAATTCTTGTATCTTCTCCACTTCTACCTGCACCTAATATTTTTCATTGCGTCAGTTGTTTTGTCTGCAGTGTAAATTATTATCCCCGTTATTATTCTCTCGTAAAAAAAAAGAGTTATAAATATTTGTAATACATTGATTTAAGCTTGCTTTAATACCTATTTCCAATTTGAAATGTTACTTGATATAGTACGTTTTAGTAGACTATTTAATTTATATTGCCGATAGCAGTACGCAGATAATTCTGATAAAAGAAATAAAGCTAGTCCTGTAATTTGCTACCCTTACCTACAATGTATAGCAATACTTGGTGACACATAACCGTACTTCTCGAAACTTCTCGAAATCACCAGAAGTTGAGAGGCCTGGTGAATATAAGCAACTTAAAATAACATCTAGAGTTTTAAAGCATTATCTTCTAATTCAGTATTCCAATATCTGGGAAACCCATGCGTTGAAAAACGTTTTCTATACCTTTTGCCTTTAAATGAAAAAAAGCGTAGCTTTTTCCCTTCTATAAAAAAATCTTAGGTTGTTTGTCTTTCAAAAGTCAGGTCTCTAGGTTATTGAAGTAGTACATAATTTATTATGCAGTATCCGTTTATCTCTATCTGATGATTTTGTCATCTGTGTTACTTGCCTATTTTACATCAAGTAAAAATTCAAAAAATTTGCAGAAAGGTAATGCTCTTGCCAAATAATTTTTACCGAGAGATAAAAATATTTTTCTGATTATTGTAGTCCGTTGATTCGTACATGATGGAATTCAGTTAGCTGTCTTTGTCAAATCATTCTCATTTGTTTCAGTGAATGAGTTTAATTAGTGTTAGCTAAGTCTTCACAGAGGATTAATCTCACTAAGATTTCATTCAAAATCTGCATTAATTTATTATAAGTCAGTGTTTTGGCGTGATTTTGCATTGAATTTACTGATGTTTATGTCATATATTTTTGTGATACCATTAGAAGAGATATTGTTTTGGTATTATTTGCATTTATTTTTATTATTAACAGCATATCTAGTATTGTTACTTAAAATTAAATAATGACGACGGTTTGTGTTGGGTTGTTTACCTGAGCAACAGACAGCATTTTGGGTTATTAACTAAAGATACTGATTAAAAAAGATGGTTTTAAATAAGTTCTGATTAAAAACATCAAAACTTCGTTGATGATATGAAATCTGTTTCTAATCAGAGAATAGATGTGTTCAAATTTTTTCTGTTATTTTTGAAGGAAAACGTTCCTAAAATATCTCTTCTGAGATTGTACATATTATACATTTTTCTCTCTTTCTGACATCTCCATATTTATCATTATTTGTTATTTTTTAACTTAAAAGGATATGAAATTTCTGAAGCTAACATAGTGGAAAAACCTCATTCATTATCCGCTTCTTGAGTCGATATATGGCAAGAATGGGAATCTTTTTTAATAAATCGGACGGTATATAAAAGAAACAGATTAAATTTTCTAATTACCTTCCAGATTCGCAAACAGTGAAAAATATAGTTTTGCATTTTTAAGTGACTGCGATAATGTTTTAGCCTTGAATGTTTCCAGCGATAGTTTCATCAGCTGGGCATTCTAATCAGGAGATTCTAATCTAATGAGGAATCATTGATAACTACTATGATTTAAATATGGGGACAAAAATGCAGAAACATTTGAAAAAAACTGTAAAAGGATTTATTTCAGTTTAATTTTTTGTAATAATATTTTCCTAAAATATGAAAACTAAAACAGAAGAATTTTAAATTTAAAATAATAACACATTTAGTACGTCGTTTTCAGTTTTTCTGATCAGTTCGATTATTTATAACTATAAGTAAAATGGGGAAAACAAAGGATTATAAGTTTATTTATTTCAGCGTTTCCCTACGGTTTTAGAAATGCAAACAAAATAAGTAAAAATAGAAAGAGAGAGAACTTTTACAAAAGTCGTATTTTTGACAAAGACATTTCTAAGCCTGCAGTCACAATGCAGAGAAAAAAAATAAGAACACCACGCTACCGAATCCGTTTTCATGTAATGGGATTTGAGAAAAATCACCAGAGTTCTCTTGCTAGTGCAAGAGTTACCTAATTGAAAATCACGCGCAGACAATGTACTTTAGAGAAATATTTTTGCTCTCATGCCAATAAAGAAATAAAAATGGTAAATTCAAGGGATTCGTTTCCTTGACATATCTGAAACTATCTTAATTACAAAAATGTGAATAAAATAGTAAAATATCATATAAAATATCTAGAATTCTAAAAGGTATGAATTACGGCTTTTTTCCACGTTATGAATAATGAAATTTGAAATGCCTTTTTTTCAAAAATGCTACTTTAATGCATACGATTATGACTTAAGTTAACATTAAAAAAAAGCATCCGAAATTATCCCTAACACTTTGAACATGTTTATTTTTAAGATTATCACTAGCTCTTTTGCATACCTTCAAACATAAAGGTACAGCATGATTCCTATATTTTCGTCGTGAAGAAGCCAATAATATTTTAATATTAATAATAGCCAATAATAGTTTGAATTTTAACTAATATGTTTAAATTAGTTTTCAATCTCCTCTTTTCTGGAAAAGAAGGCATAAAAATTACGTAGTATGCTTTTTTACAGAATAAAAGTTAATTATTTAAAGCTGATTAAAACAATTAACATTTCATGAAAAAGAAGACGTGGTTGATTGTAGGCTTTTCACATTACTAGTCTATCTTAAGGGATATTGGTAAGTTAATGACTCTTTGATTATCCTTTAAGTATTATTTGAGTCACGTAAAAAGTAACAACGCATTTTCTAGAATTATTCAGAAAGCATGATGACTGCTAAACTGTAATCTCCACTTTTCTTACAGAAATTGCTACATAAGAGACGTGTTTTTATATGTTTCCAGACATTTTACAAAAATGCGTTTCTTTCGCAATTCTAATGCTGCTGCCTATTTCAACTCATAAAGAGCTGGAATTCAAACATTGTCTTAGGGGGCCCAGTCGTCTAATACTGGTGGTGCCGAATTATTGCCCTAATAGTTCGGGCGCCATTCGTAGAGTCATTAAGAATTTTTGATACTATAGACTTGAAAATGTGCAATAAATACTCCCGCCGGTACTTGAACCATGACCTCTGGAATACGGGTCAAGTATATTTCCAATTACCCACAACGGAATGCGGAAAGGATGGAGAAAATACCTTATAAAATATGGCGAATAAAATAATGAGGAATAATTTCGATGAAATTGATAAAAGGTCTTTCAAATTATAGTTTTAACACTATAAACATTCTTTGTATGCTTCTCTTGTTAAATAGCATATTTGAGTTATTTCAAATGAACACAAATATGTTGTTTATTTGAAAAATATTGATTGTCTCAAGCTTCTACAGTCATTAGAAAAGTCTTATAGAGATTAATCTAATTTGAGCTTAGTCTAATTTTTTGGCTCTGTGGGCACATATAAGGCCCTCTAGCGTCGAAACTTCTTAATACTGTGCATCTTTTTACTTCCTCGTGCGATATGAAGGAAGAATTGTAATACAGTCAAGTACCGAAAATCCGCCAACCTGAAATCCGCCAACTCCTGAAATCCGCACTGCCTCTCAAAATATAAACACTGAATTTATAGGTTCCAGAAACCGCAGAATGGAGAATGAAATATCGAAGAAAAAATATTTATCCAATAATAACGTCATAATTACCGAATAATAATGATTCTGTGTTAGTGGCAGAAAAAAGATCTTAGCCAAGAAGAAGTTTTTAGTATGGATGATGTATTCAGATGAGCCAACACTGGCATATCAGATAAACGATGATGAAATCATTGCTCTGTTTTGAGGTCGCCACAGCAAGAAAACGATTACGACACCGACACAGATTATGAGTTTGAGAGGAGTGAGAAAATATCTTTTAATGAGGGTTTGGAATATGGTGAAAAATACCTAAAACATTTTAAACAACAGAGCTGTGTCACAGAGCAAGAGATTATGACCCTGTAGAATTTAAAAAAAAAAAAAAAATTACTCTGGAGCAACTTAAGTTTTAAAACAAACCTCTATCAGAAAAATGTTCGAAACAAGTAAAAAAAATGAAATATTTTATGCTTTACTAGTACCCCTTATTTTTACACGTCTCTATTGTATATGTCCTTAATGCTTTAAAATATTCCTGTAATCACAAATATAAATGAATAATATGATATATATAATAATTTAAAGCATATAATAAAATAATGTAATAATGTATATTATTGTACATAATAATTTAAGTAAATGTATCTAATATGCCTTATTTATTTTGCACTTTTAGTGTGAATATTATGATTTGGCTTTTCTGTCCTGAAATCCGCAAAATCCTAAAATCCGCACAACCTCTGGTCCCAAGAATTGAGGATTTCTGGATTTCTACTGTACCGAAAAATTTCGGATATCATATGTCAATAAGAGGTTCCATTTTGACCGCTCCCGAATCCATTTAGACGATTTCAATCGTGACATCTATACGTATGGACAGAATAAAGAACTCTTTTTCCCCCAAAACAGATTGTAAAATGGAATTAAAATACTAGATTCAGAAGGTAATTTTTTGCGACGTCTGTATTAACGTACGCATGTATGCAACTCTCATAACTCAAAAGCGATTAACAGAAGAAATTTGAAATTTTATATATGGGATTGCTATAACATCTAGTTGTCCAGTTCTCTTTTTTAGTACAATCGGTCACACTAAACCTATACTCGTATGTATACACAGCCGCTTACCCGGTTCGGTGAACTCCGTTTTTTTATTCTTATATATTATTAAATTATACATTTTTTGCTTTAAAAATGTCTGAATAATGTTATTATTATATCACGGTTAAGGCCTCTATGCTGCAGTGATTTATATTTATTTCAAATAACTAGATAAATTTAATTTTAAGTTACTTTCCTATAAGCCTTCATTCTCCTAATTGTCAGTGCCAGAATATTTAAATTTGGTAGGGAATGCATATTCTACCAGTGGGAGAACAAGTTTAAATATCGATGTTCAAGTAAGGGAAAGTTACAAAGTCTGGGAAATCTTTGTGCGTGGTTGTAACGCAAGCGTTGGCTTAGCATTTATTGCTGGTTAGACGCGGCTTTACAGCTATTATCTTGCTGCCACTAGACTCATCTACGCGCTGTAGGATATAGTATTGTAAGAACCCTGTAGTTTAATTGCACTATTTGTTAATATCTTGAATTCTTGTCTTTTAATTCTACTGTTTCAGTTCTTCGGTGCAGTCTCTATTCTCCAGTTTCTACATAACAGATAGACAGTAGAACGTTACAATGCCCATACATAATTTGCTTCGTGACGTCTGAACGTACGCATGTATTTATGCATCTCGCATAACTCAAAAACAGTTAGTCCTAGAACGTTGAAATTTTGTATGTATGACTGCTATAGCATCTAGTTCTGCACCTCTCTTTCTTAGTGAAATTGATCGTGCCAAACGTATACACATATGCACTCCCAGCCCTTCACCCGGTTTGGTGAGCTCTGATTTTTTTTATTCTCATATGTTGGAAAATCGCGCCTTTTAAAAAGTGGCTGAATTATGTTGTTAATTATGTTTCGGTTAAGGTCTGTATGAGTAGAATAGTGAGTTAAGTCAGTATTTTTTTGTCCAGTGGGAGTAACACTTCTTTTCAGTTTTGTGCGCTGAAAATTTTGTTTTCCTGCCAATTGGATGAATTGCCTATTTTTGCCAAGAAACTGTAATTTTAATGGATAAATTGCTTTTTTAACTGCATTCAGTGTTTCGAGATTTTCTACAGTTTACAAGATTAATGAAGATCTTTTGAGTTCTTATGGAATTTTGTATTATCGCGAAGTGGAAACTGAATTGATTGAATGAGAAATGTATCTCTAATGAAATTTAAGGAGATACGTTTAAATAAAATACAGCAAAAATGTCAATAATTTCTTATGCTGTACAAGGAAGTCATGTGGTATTCACATAAGTTTTTTTTATATTATAGCCAGAGTACATAATGAGTTATCGATGAAAGGAGTAATAACGACGAAGAATAAGATTATATTTACAATTATGATAGTTTTAAAACAATGTAAATATGCCTTTCACAATGGGGAGTTTATATTTAATACGTTAAAGAGAAAAAAAATTCATTCTTTTCTGCCATTTGAATACTGGTATTTCTGCCATTTGAATACTTTCTGCCATTTGAATACTGGTGTGTTTTAACATAATTATCACGTAAAACAGAAAATCTTAAAAAGTTCTTTTAAATCAGCTACATGTGCAGTATTTTATTTGATTTATGCCTCAACATTTTGTCATATATTTGATTACCATCTTTTCTACCATTTACATTTTTTGCATTTTTACTTTTGTCTTATAATTAGCCTGCAACTAACATCAGTTTAATCATTAATATCAAGGAAACAAAGGCATTCTGTTTTTATGTGATGTATATCTTAAAATGCAAAATCCAAAAATGTTATATGTAATTACGGACCGTCGTGCAGAAACGTAGATCTTGTAAAAAAATCAGTAGAGTCCTTTCGTAATAGAAACCAAAAGAATAAAAATCTGTTGCGGACACCACATGATTTCGTTGTACGACCTATTAAATGATACGAATTTTTGGTTGCACTTCATTTAAACTTATTTTCTAGAAGTATTCTAACTTAATTAAGCGTGTCATGGCAAGCTAAAGATGATATCAAAAGCTACAAAATTTGAAATTAAAAAACTCGGTCAATTTTTATGGTATGGGTGTAAAATTTCTT
Source organism: Stegodyphus mimosarum (assembly GCA_000611955.2). Classification (NCBI taxonomy): domain Eukaryota; kingdom Metazoa; phylum Arthropoda; class Arachnida; order Araneae; family Eresidae; genus Stegodyphus; species Stegodyphus mimosarum. The sequence continues at coordinate 49,873 of KK121991.1, forward strand.
CTTACTTTATTTTTTCATAACAAGTAAACTTTGATTTTCATAACAAGTATAAAAGTTTTTTAAATCTAAGAATAGGAACCAGGAGACCTGAATTAAAATTTAGATTTTGTTAATGGTCGAATTTTTTTTGTTGACATTGTCCAAACATGAATAGTTTCGTCATTTAAAACACCTATTTGAGCGGGTTAAAGGGATGATTCTATATATATAGTTGCATTCTACGGCTACGTGGATTTAGAGTGACTGACGACAACACTTGATGAAGAATGAAAACACAATTTATTAGGTAGTATTACTTAGGGCAGTTCCAAAAACACGTTTACAGTCATATAAAAACTACGAAAAACACGCTGAAAACAATCAGCAACACGGCCTTCAGGCTATCAGGCTATAACGGTGAAGACAGCTTCACGGCAAAGCACTAAAGTACAGCTCCCAACTCGGTCCATTGCTCTCGGTGCTCAACACACTCAACATTCCCTTCACGATACACTCAGGATACAGTGACGATAAACTGCTATTCGGCGTACAGGAGGGTTTATATAGCTTTTGCTAGCTATTTTTAGGTATATTTGTTTATATAGCTATTTTAGGGTTTATATTCTAGTTTATATAGCAGCCTTCGAGAACGTTCTGGTGCAAACCGGTAACAATTAGTTTTGGAATGTTATCGCTCCGTCTATGGCATATCGCCTATTTTGTCTCCAAATAGGCGATTTCGCTATAAATCTGGCAACCCTGCCTTCATTTGTTATTTTCTGGCAATCTAAACCCGCTTTGCGAGGAAGCTATCTTACCGCTGCTGGGCATTTCGAGACAGTACCTCCTTCCAAGGACTGCTCGTCTCGGGCGGTAAAATCCTTGGTCAGAAGCTAAATTCAAAAGGCAAAAAAAACAAACAAATAAAGTAAACAAAAATAAGAGAAAAATATTTACACTATTTACAAGTTATACACACAAATTAACCTCATAATAATTTAAAATTTTATAAATTAATATTCAGAATGAATTTTAATGTCAGGTTTTTCATCAAGTTATACCCGGGTTAATTACTTTTTCACTGAAATTCTTTTCATTTCTGTTTGGCATACGGCAGTCTGAAGAGTCAGGTCTTTCAGATTTTTCATCCTCAGGAAGATCTGAAAGAGTTTGCTTTATAGTTTATTTGCATCATGTTTACAGTTCACCTTGTTTTTACAGTTTTAGCAGTTGGAATATGCTCTTATTTTCCTTTGTTTCCTGGGAACTAGTTCCGAAACAGCTACTCCGCGTACAGGAAAGGTTTATACAGCTTTTGGCTAGCCTTGAGAACATTCTGGTGGAAACCGGTACGAATTCGATCTGCAATATTCTTGCGCCGTCTGTGGCAAATTGCCAATTTTGTTTTCAAATGGGCGATTCCGCGTCAAATCTGGCAACTCTGCCTGACCTTGCCATTTCCTGGCAACGTTAAATCCGCTTTGTGAGGAAGCTAATTTACCGCTTCGTAAAAAAGGGCATTTCGTAACAATATGTACAGGGTGGTCATAAAAAAATTTTGCCAACATCTGCACTTCTAGCGTCAGTGCCGGTTAACCGATTGAGATGAGATTGCAAATATAGTTATTTGAAGGTATGCGCTCGAGAGTCTGTGAATGGCAACACAGGGGCGTTCCTGGTTACGGTTATAGTTACAGAAACTTGAAATTGTCGAACGGCATCACCAACTTTTTCCGGCCGCAAAATGTCAGCTCATGCTAAAACGTCCAAAAGCGGACGTGTTACGCATACACAAAATAGAGTTTGAAAACCGGCCAACGAAGCAGGATCTGGGACCACACAGAAAATTTGCATATAACAGATGCAAGATACCATTCACAGAATGCCGATCGCCAGATATTCAATATAAGAAACCGATAAAACGCCAGGCGGGTACGCGAAGTCGTCAATTCAAGGACTCGCAAATGGCGACGAAATTACTCTTCCTGGGAAAAATTCGCGGTGAATTAATAAAACTGTATTATCAAAATGGGATGATCGCTACTACCGGAATTGCGTAGGCGGAATGCACTCAATGACATAGTTTGGGTGCAAGATGGTGCACCTCCACATATAGCGAGGTTTGTTAAAGGGTTGGTGATCGCATCATCTCACACCATTATCCTTTTCCGTGGCTTCTGCGATCCCCGATCTGACGCCTATGGATTTCTGGTTTTGGGGAATCTCAAATCCAGAGTTTGCCTGTACAATCTGCAAACTTTGTCGGATTTAAAGGGTTCTATACCGCGTGAGATTGCAAACATCCCTCATGCCATGTTGCGTTCAGCGGTATTGACCACCGTGTCCCGATGCAATGCATACTTGCCTGTGATTGCACCCATGTGGAAAATGTTGATCTAAGTAACGTTATTCTTTTATCCGATATGTGTTTTCATCAGTGATTGGTGCCTTGCCTCTGTCATATGCAAATTTTCTGCGTACGTCCAGATCGTGTTTCGTTGGCCGGTTTCCAGAACTCGTTTTTGTGTATGCATAACACACCAATTCTGGGGCATATTGGTACCGTTCCAATGCTATTTAGGGTTTTCGCATGCGCTGAACATTTTGGTTCCGTAAAACGTTAGCGTTGCCTTTCGACATTTTCGAGTTTCTGTAACTATAACCGTAATCGTGAGCACTCCTCTGTTGCCATTCACAGAATCTCGAGCCAATACCTCCGAATAACTATATTTGCAATCTCATCTCGATCGGTTAACCGGAACGGACGCTAGAAGTGCAGAGGTTGGCAAAGTTTCTTTATGATCCCCCTGTATATACGTTTGGTTCTTCCGGTTTCAGTAAATGAGGGAAGTGCACATCTAGATCTTACAGCAGTTCTATATACAAACTTCAACCTTCTGAGGCTAATCGTTTGAGTCAAGCAAAAGGGATAGTTCAATCGACAGCTAAATAAATAGATAAACCGTTAGAGATACATACGTGCATACAGACGCAACGAAAAAATCTCTTTTGAATCTACTTTAAATCCTTTTTACAATTTTTTATTTAAAAAACAGCCCTTTATTCTGGACAGACGTGCATACGTCACGAAAAAAAAGTACATATGGAATCGTGAACGGTCAGAATGGATATTTCCGTTGAAATATGATATCTGAATTTTTTTCGCCATTGCAATAATTCCTTTACTTTATACAAGGAACTAAATATAGAATCCTCAGAAATTTATAGTTATTCAATAGTTTATAGGCTAGACTAAAAGGCTGACTTCTTATGAAGAATATTTTCGAGAAAGACGTGGGAAGACAAAGCTAAGCTTAACATGAAAATAAATCTTATTTTCAGAGCCAACCCATCTGCAGAAGCTAGCAAATGAACTGGGAAAGAAGTCGTAGTCATTTTACAGTCACACTAGTTGTCGTAGACACATTACTCTTAATACGAAAACTCTAAGAGACTTAAATAATAAGTTTTCTCCCAGTGCCGCACCCTTTTTTCAGTTTCTCAAATAATACATTAGAACTTAGAAAAGAACTCTTCAAAATATACAAAATTATAAATACATGAATTATTCGCAAATATTTAGTATCATGGGAGGATTTATGTTGTTGAAAAAGAGGTAAACAATTTGCATCCAACCTCTTCTTTTTCATTAATCTTTTTCAACAATATTTGAAATGTTTAAATAGGAAATATTTGAGGCTGTAATACTTTTGCCTAAGCCTTAGAGGTTTAGCAGTCGAAAGATATCCATTTATTTTCGAGCCTGAAGGTATATAGGATAGTGTTTATAGTCCCGATAAATTGATTTATTCATTCATAAATTTTTTAATCAAATTCTTAAAAATAGATGTCTTTTACATCATAACTGTGATATTTGTACAAAAAAGTTCAATTATTGTTAACAAGCATGTATTTTTTGTAGGTGTACGTTTTGGAAACATGACAAGGATTTTAAGTTGAACCATTTTTATACCACTTACTGTATTGTATATGAAGCCCAACACTACTTTTTACGACACTGATTCTCCGTGCTTATTTTAACACACACATCATTTCATTTGCTTCTGTTTACAAGAAGTTAGAAATCGCAAACGTGTAAAATATATTCGCTTACGCTTATCTAAGGTAAAAATAACAGGCGAAAACAATTAGAATAAAACTGAATTCAAGAAAGCGATCGATACTACAATATAACAGCTATAATAAACAGGAACCCATCAGGAGGGTGCACGCGAAATATCTATATATACTGATGAGCCAAAACATTATGACCATACCATATTTTTCAATGAGCTCGTCTGGATGACGTGGAGGGCATGTGATTAACTGGGAAGGGTATTTAACTGCTGCTGAAGAAGCTAAGGAATTATTCTGGCACTTACTTTTGCGAGTGATGGGAAAAGCTGCTGATCTAACCGAATTTGATAGAGGTCAGAATATAATGGCCCGAAGACTTGGAACGAGTATCTCCGAAACTGCACAACTGGTAGGTTGTTCACGATCTGCGTTGTTAGTATTTATGTAAACTAGGTAAACGACGGTGAAACCAGTAGTAGAGACCAAGGTGTTAGACTTTCATGCGTCATGAGAGAAAAGGACTTCGGAGACTGTCCCGCTTGATACAACAAAATCGGTGCCAGAGAGTGGCTCAGCAGGCAGCCCAGTGCAGTGCAGGTCTAAGTACAAGTGTTTGTTTCGGAACACACAGTTCAGAGGACATTGTTGGATATGAGACTGCGCAGCAGACACCCCATTCGTATGTCCCTGTTGATTCAGCATCATTTTCAACTACGCCTACAACGTGGCAAAGAACATTGAGATTGAATACGGATAAGAAGAAGACAGTTTCCTGGTCGGGTAAATCACGATTTCGCATTCATCATTTTTATGTTCGTGTCCGGGTACGCTGTCTTCAAGACGAACAGTTGCTCCCTTTCTGTACCGCAGGTCATATACAGGCTGATGGTGGCAATATTATGCTTTGCAGGACGTTCGTATGGGAGGCTCTGAGACCCTTATTTGTGATAGAACAGACCATGAAAGTTGCGGTCTATCTGAGCATAACTGCGAATCAGTTTGAGTCCTTACATGGCGTCTGAACTGAAAATGGAATCTTCCAACAACACAACACCCCATGCCACAAGGTTCGAATTGTATTAGTGGGGTTCAAGGAGTATATAGATGAATTCGAATTAATGTAATGGCCACCTAATTCGCTGCATCCTAACCCAATGGAGCACATTTGGGATGTCATGGAATGACAGCTCAGAACTGAAACACAACCATAGCGGAATATCTCGACTTTGCGTGACCGCTGCTTAGACATTTTTTAGAACCTGTCTCCAGTCATCTACCAAGAACTTGTGGCATCCATGCTAAGGAGAAATGTAGCTGTTTTGCAGACCAAAAGTCGCGCAACCCATTATTTAGTAGGCGTTCATAATGTTTTGGCTCTTCAGTGTATATAGTAAATGCCTTTGAAGATGAAATAATATAATTTTCTTCACTCTAATCAACAAGCTTTTTCCAACTATTCGTACTTTTATCATTTTCTGAATTAGATTCCTTTCATTGAGCTTTTTTTGCAGGTTTTGTAGAGTTTGGTCTTCTTCAGTAGCGTAAACTAGATTAAATCTCTAAAAGACGTAAGTTAATTTTCACTATGTCTTCTAAGTACTACAGAGACAGGGGAAAAGTGTAAAGGACCGTTATATTAACTCAAATAAAAGTTACAGATGACATCAACTCTGTTACAGAAGCCAACAGTTATGGCTTAAATCCGAAGGTTCTCAACCTTTTGACTAAGGCGTACCATCTAAGCAAAAATTGAAAACCTTTAGTACCACCACTACATTTTACAATTATTATTTTTCAATTTCTCAATAGAAATACTTAAAAAATGTATTTTGTCATTTACACAACCTATTGGCTGTTTGTATTTGAATATATACTCATGAAAAAGTGTTAGATTAAAATTGGTTACGATTTTAATTATCAAAATTTGAGTTACGCCATTTCTAAAATTTAGCTCGAATTTTAGTGTGAGAATTAGTTAATCATGTGCAGAGTTTTAGTGCGAATAGTTCTAAAATTTAGTCTGAAATTTGTGGCTGTTTAAGAAAGATCAACTTCTTTATCTCTGGCTTTATTTAATTTAGCTCTAAACGTAAATTAGGTTCCACTTTTAATTTTATTCTCTATTTATTTTTCAAATATCATATCGAAGAAAATACTTGTTCACACAAATATGTTGTAAAATATAGTTTGTCATTTGCACAACCTATTGGCTATTTGTATTAAATACGCACACATAAAAATTGGTTACCATTTGAATTATCAAAATTTACGTTATTCTAAAATTTCTAAAATTTAGTGTGAATATTAGTGTGAGAATTATTTAATTACATATATAATTTTAGTGTGAATAGTTTTAAAATTTAGTGTGAAATTTGAGGCTGTTTAAGAGAGATCGATTTCTTTGTGTCTAGTCTTATATTACTTAGCTTTAACCCTAAATTAGGATCCACTTTTAATTTTGTTCTGTATTTATTTTTCATTATTCACACAACATGGTTGTGCAAAAAGGCAATAAAAATTTGATAGCTTTATTTGAAACACCTTTATTATTTTTTGTTTTGTGTTTGGTTCGTCCAAAAGTTAACAATGACATTTTTAATATCTTCACTTGGAGTTCGATCACAGGAAATTTCTATTAATTGTTCTTTTTCTTCAGGAGATTTGAGAATCGCTGGTATAAATGAAAGATAATGGAATAACTAAAACTAAGTAAGTGAGCCTAATGGCTACACACTTAGAATAAGCGCAAGTTGGCTCTTGCGCGTTATTCTAAGTATAAAGTGTCTGTAAAAATTATTCTAAGTATAAAGTTCATCTGTATAAAGTCCGCGTAACATGATTTATGGTGAGATTAACTCAACGTCACAGAATGCTGTTCGTAGGGGTATCAAATTACCGACATGACCTTCAAGCAGTCAGAACACGTTCTGATGCTACCCTCTAAAATCTTCCTTTAAACAGTCTGTTCTTTCTATTCTGACGTTAAAATCACGCGAATTGGAAATTTACATTCTAGCAGGGAAATGAAAATAAGGGCAATAGAAAAGGTAATTAGCATAAGATAACTGATTATAACTTAATCGTTAATTCTAGAGTTTGTGTGTTTTAAAAATTTTAGGCGAACGTAATAAACGTAAATAATGCTTCTAATTAGAGGTATTCTCACTTTAATTCTTCTTACGTAATGCGTAAAATTATGTCTTATACTTTCCCATTTCTTTAAGCGGTAATTCTCATCCGTAAAAGCTTTTTTTTTTGTGTGTGTTTCTTGCTTGCGTTAAGTGAAATCCATACTGCCTCAAACAAAAACAGGTGCATTTTATAAGCCACATTTAACCTGAAATGTTGGGTAAAAGGAACTGTGTTAAGGGAGAGATGATTTTATACATATGTATACACGGGGTATATAGACTTTCCTCCTGCAGCATCGTTTCGCGTAAACTCTTAATATAAAATAATTCGACTCACTAAAATTCAGCTTGTTAGCACACAATACGGGAAATCGATTGCAACCTGTGCAAATTAAGCACAGGATAATATGCTCTCGCGATATACAGAAATAGGAAATAATGATAGAATATGTATCAGATTTACGAAGCACATAATCGTAACACTGAAACTTCTAGTGCAAAACCCAAAACTCATAATGGCAAAAAATATGTGTTTTACAAGAGGCTGTAAGGAGTTTAAACGATATATGCTGAATGATGAATAATGGAAGTATAATCATTCAAAAAATCAGATCATAGTGTAACGAAAAGGAAAACGAAAAGCTAAGACTCAACTGGAAATACTTAGAGCACTCCCTTATACTCTCCTTCAGCAAATATAATTGAACTATTGTGGTAGATCACAAACATCAGATAATCCAGTGGTCATGAAGTCAACCCTGATCATAAATCAGGAAGTTAAAGAAGATCATTAAGATAAAAATGACAAAAGAGCACATAAGTTTAAGACTGATCTTAGATTCATGCACTTCGTCGATAAGCTTTGCAGAATGAGCAAATCGCAGTAAATATTCCTTGTGCAAATTGCGTCAAATATTATTCAGCAGACCTTTCAAATAGCACCTGTTTAGTATAGCATTTCTGTTGCAGCTAAGGTTCACATTAGATCTGCCTGGATCAAGTATATATGTCAGTCTTTTACGTACTAAATAAGGAGAAGCGTTAGAGGAGATGATTTTGAAGCGCAGATGGTTTCAGAATGAAAGGGGTATAGCAACATATTCAGCCGTGAACATAAAATAGCACTGTGGCCCTCGATAAGGCAACAACGTTTCACAACATATCGGATATCATTATGTATCTTACAATAAGGTTTCAAGATTCTCTGTCACAACTTTATCATTCACTTATCACATCGTTTTCGGTCAGGTACATCACTTGTTTTCGAATTTGGTGATTAAGCCTGCACAAATTATTTTGGACGCGGATTTCCAGGATAATTATGATTCGAAGAAATCGGCTTATTCTTTTGAATTTTTTGGCGTAATTGGGTTAATATCGCATACAGTGTTCTCCATGTAATTTTTCTGAACAAAAGGGGAATAACGAATGAATACGCGGTTGTTTTTCAATATATGCATTTCATTGTTATTTTAGGGGTTTTAGAGGAGAGATGGAGAAGCCGGGTGTTAAGGGTTTGATTTAATTTATTATGGCAAAGCGTACTAGGGCTATCTGCCTAAGGGGAGGCATGCCTTCGTGGAGGGCTTTCTAAGGAAATCTACCTCGTATACACGTTACACATGGCGAAAACCACGAAAACGTCCTTGAAGCCCTCCCTTTCGCCTAGAATCTAATTCAGGTCGGAACTAGCAGTGTTCAAGGATTTTACCGCTCGGCCGAGGGTGGGCACAGTAAGCTTCAGCTATGATGTTGCTGCTTCATCCCCGAAACTGTCTAAAGATTCTCTGGTAGTTATTTGCTCGCTTGTTTTGCATTACTTAAAGACAGATATTGCTGTTGTTTTGAGGTCTTCACGCATCGTTTCACTTAGTTATTTACCTCAGAACCGTGTGCTATCATAAAATATTGGTGTTTGCTAAAAATCTTCCAGATCCGGTTACGTTAGGTTAGCGTTCCAGATCCGGGTAGCCGTGAGATATATTCGGTCATCTTTTCCATTTAAACTCATATTATAATAATTGTATCGAATTCCTCCTTCTTCGCAAGGTAAATTGCTCGCAAAGAAATCGTTGAGTTTGTTAATCGAAAATTCGTTTAAATTTTACGAAATTTGAAATAGATAATAAAACAAATTCGAAATTCAAAATTCGGTCTTCCAGGCGCCCATGTTTTGGGTGGAGGATTATGTTATTAAAACCGATGGCTTTAGGTATCGTAGCTTTTTCACAGTCCGAGAAACATACATACATTCATGCAGATTCTTCATTATTTAATTTTTTAAATATAATCCAGGGCGATAATATTTTTTGGCAACAATTTAAAAACTGATACGCCGTTTATAGTGAAACGATGCAAAATGCAGTTTAATACCCCTTCTGGACTACTGCTTCTTTGGGCTAAAAATAAAATATTTCAGCTAAAGTTCAAGAATTTTTTATTTACCCTTTCGATTTCGGAAGATTTATCTAGTTATTTTTAACTAATAGTTAATTTTAGGTTAGCACTTTCCTATTACTCTCTTTTTACCCACGCTTTTCATGCCAAAATGCAAACGAGATAACGAGAGTTTATTTAGATTAAGTTAGAACGTAGTGCTATTTAAGCAAGAGTTTGGGAAGTTAGTTTTGCCTATTTGCCTATTCCAGGCCACATTGTGCTGTCATTATTAGCGACAGCCAGATGTGATTGCTTATTGTAACCCAAGTTGGATCATTTGTTAATTTTTTGTTTCTATAAAAGGGTCTTATACACCCTTCTTCTGATTTCTATTTTGTTTCACGAGGCTAGAAGTTAATCCTTCAGTATTCTTTTTAAAGTCTACATTTGTATGTTCCCAAAGCGACATAGACTTCATAACTGTATTATTCATATTATTATATTTTTAGATACAGCTAGTAAATTGATAGTGAATCGATCTTAAAATAATGTTACGAATTTCCTACATAGATAGATGATTTTAGTGCAGTTATGTATGAAATTGTTGCATTTTCTGTATAATAGCATGAAAATCTAGAGAAAAATGCTATGCCGGAAAAATAAAAATACAGGGGCGGCAACTCTGTTTAACATTGAGTAAATGGCTGTCTCGTTAATTTGGCGAGCTATTGCCAAGCTGGCACCGGTTTTTAAGACTAATTTTCGTCTCCAAATTCGACGAGGTCCTGGCTTCCAAGTACTTCAAATTTGGCTACATAACTGTAATGGATATTCTACCAGAATAACTGCAACTGATGAGCTGAGTAACTGTAACTGTATTCTGCCTTTATATGCTTCCCAGTAATTTCGAGAAGCAAAAAGTAATAGAAATATTGCGAAGGCCGGTTAAAAACTATATAAGGCCGGAGGGAGCATTAGTTCCTCAGTTGTAGTTGTAAATTTTTATTTCCAACGATTTCAAAGTATTGAGATATCCGTGTAAACTTCACCTTTTAGATGTACTTTGATTTACATTGTTTAACGTTCTTACTGGTTTACAGAGTAAGTACTGACTGTATTCTGTGATACTGTGAACACCTGTACGATTATTTCTGTGAAAAGTTCCAGAACTCTGGTTTTTTTTTTTCTTTTTTTATAAAATAAATTTTATCAACCTCTCATTGGATCTGTGTACATTCAATTTATAACGAACCCGTACGCACTTAATACTACTTTACATACTGCGAAGGAATTTTATTTAAAGTCGTGTACTGAATATACTTTACAGCATACGTAAACCAATTCCAGCAAATTTTACTCAGTAGATATTAATTTTGAGAGGAAAGTGCTTGGGCCATTAACGCAGAAAGCGTATATAATTGAATTTTGAATCACTTTCAGTCCATTAATTTTTCCTGATTCTTATTAAAAGCTCTGCAATAATCTAAGACTTTCTCTCATGGACGGAAAAAGGAATATTCACTTTAATTATTACCTTAATAACATTCTTGTAATGGGTACTTACTCATAAAGTTCGGAGTGCACTGATCGCGATTATTAGTAGTATGTACTTATTTCATTACGAACACTTCACATACGAAACTGAATACCTCGTAATATCTTATCTCCATAAACTCCTTTAGAAGCTGATATTTTAAATTTCTTATTACATTCCTTTAGCAAAATCATTTAAAAAATTATATGGTAAATAAATATTTATGTACTTCATGTTCTTTACATTTTAAATAAATGATTAGGAAAAGAAAATTTAAGGGCGAAATTCAAATTTTCAGTTGTGTAAGGCACTCGAAATGTATTTGCTAAAAATAAATTCTCACTGTCTATAAAAATTGCAGATTTAAGAAGACAATGGAATAAGCGAATGAGTTGAACTTTCAGAGAAGATTTAGCTAAGATAGGATAGCATGTAGACTGTTGTTTCATGTTATGCCAAACGATCAATATAAAAGCAGTTTTCAGTTGGGAGTTTAAAAAATAGCGTTTTTTATATGCCAAGGGAAATGATTTTGACGTCTTATTCTGCGCTTTTTTAAATGACGGATGGAAATAGCATGTCACACATTTTGTACTGAATGCAGTATTCGCGATAGCTTTTTTTATTACATTCTATTGAAATGTTAATACTTATTACTTCTTTCTTATCTACGATAACTTTTCAACCAACAAATATCAAGTCCTTTCTGCGCAAGTTAAGTTCACAAAATATATATTAAAAAATTATGCATAAGATATGAGCTCTGTTGATAGAGAAGAATATTTATATTCATTATATAAAAGGACCCTTTTCTGTTAGTAAACATCAACATAATTAACTTAGGCTGACTATTACTGTCGGAAGCTGTTTATTATCGGCTAATACTTTCGACGGATTCATGATTATCATGCTCAGCTATTATTGATTATTAGCGTGATTGTTGCGTTGATTATGAGCTAAATTATAACTGTGTACCATTGCTAAAATTCTGTCTAGAAATAGATTGACTGTCAGCAAAGAATAATCCAAATCAAATTCTAGAAGTATTTAATCTAATTGAATTTTATTTGCTTCTGAAACTTATTAGCCCAAATGGCGTTAACTTAGAAGCGCTATTAGTCTCGAAACGGCATTTTGCTTCGAATCGCTACAAACGGCGGTATCACTTTTCAAATCGTTGCCAAAAAATATTATCGCTCTGTATTATATTTAAAGAAACAAAATAATGAAGAATCTACATGAATGTATGTATGTTTCTCGAACCGTGAAAAATCAACGGTACCTAGATTCATCAGATTTTGAATAACATAGTTCTTTGCTCGAACAAAGGCACGTGGAAGCCCGAATTTAGAATTCCGAATTTGTTTTATTGTCTATTTTATACACTGTAAAATTTTAACGAATTTTTGATTAAAAACGCAACCATTTCAAACCAAGGTGACAACACTGCAAGGAATAAATCATTTTTATCTCAAGGACGCGAGACTATCTATCTGAAAATCTAAAGATACTGTTTTTAAATAATTTTAGCCCAAAGTGGCGTTAAACCAAATTTTCTCAAAACGTATATGTGACATTGAAAAATAAGTCCATTTGAGCGTAGTATAAACTTCGAAAACTTTCAGATTTTGTTTTAAATATTCGTGCAATAAAGATCGCAAATCATTGTTTTAAGTTTTTCCAAATTTTCGATAATTACTAACTACCGTACTTCCAAGCTGAACAAATCATTTTCAAATTTGCATGGACTAAGGTCCTTTTCAAAGCGATTTCATTAAAGGTATTTTTTTTCTTTTCTGTCGTGTTCATGAATGTATGCGTCGCTCAACATATGATGGAAATTAAAATTACTAGTAATCTAAATTTGTTTTGGGAGTAAACTATAAACTTACATTATCGTATGGAAAGATTGGATTGAAGTTATGAGGAATTATTTAAAATTTGTTTTTCTGTCTAAAATAAATCGATAATATGATGGAATTTACAAAACAATTATAAAAATTTTTAATATGAACATCACAAAAAATTCCATATGACTGTTTCCGTCAGTTGCAGTTTCAAGTATGAAATATAATTGAGGTTATAACAAAATAACTTTATGTTGTGAATATAAATCAAAGATCACCAATTTACAAAACGCATAGTATCTAAGTTAGAAAAACTGGCTGTCTTGAACAACGGAATGACAAGAATTTTAAAGAAAATTTTTAAAGAAAACTTACACACAAATCATTTATAGGAATTAAATATTCAAGCAGTTGAACTGTAAAAAATTGCATCAAATATACGTCTTGCGAAAATCAATCTTATCCTTTCTTGCTAAAAAAAATTATGTTTTATTCAATGACTAACTTAAGCTATGACTTAAATTTATTTTATTTTTTCAGGTTCTATCTATTTTGTATGGACTATTTTTCCTGGCAGAAGCTGAGGATAACAGAAATCATCCAAACCACAGAAACACAATGCTTACCATGAAAGATATAACTGATCATTGGATTGGATTACCGAAATCACCTTATACCCACTTCACAGCTACTATGAGTCCTCCAACGTCTTCCACTGCTGCACCAACATCTGTTCCTGTGACTGTGAAAAAACCTACTACCACAAAAAAGAAGAAGAGGCGTAAAAATTCTGAAGGTTCTAAGCGCCGAGTGACTGATCCCAGTGAGCCTCTTTACTACAGAGACAATTATTACAGAGAAAGGGCAAAGTTCGCCTTTCCCGATTTCGATTATGATTACGATTCTCCCAACTCAGCTTATTCTAATTCGCCACCCCAACCATCATCATCATCATCATCACCTTATATCATCAGAGCCACAGCATCTTCTCCAAAGGCAATATATTTGAACCCTTCTGAAACAGATTCCTCAATAAGCGCCGTGTATGCTGGAACACCGAAGGTGGCAACATATGTCGTACCCTCTGCAAAAAAATATGTCGTACGCAGGGTTAAATCACGTGCAGTATACGTACCACCTCCAGCACCAATAGGAGGGGATCTTTATGCAGCTGCTTCAAGTGCTGGAATACGAAGACTTGATCCTGCAGATTACGATGAGAATAGTGCATCATTCCTTAACATGGGTCCCCAAGAAGGATTTCCACCAAGACCAGTTATGAATAAGATATCTCAACCCGGACAGAGGCAACCTTGTCACGGACCAGAATGTCATCAGCATCATAAAGGGCTAGTACGGTTTTACTGGAGAAGGGTCGTATATCCGCCTGATGAAGGAAGAAGAATAAGAGGTCGAGGACGTAGATTACGCCGACCTAGAACTAGAACTCGTGGAAGAAGAGTCCGTGTTGGATCTAGAGCTCCATCAGATCAGAGAGAAATGTACACATCTGAAGAGGATGGTGTCGCGGAAGGAGCTGAAGACAATAACACGTACGAAAATGAGGAGGACGAAGAAGAAGTTAGTGACGAAGAAGAAAATGAAGAGAACGACACTGTGCACCAGAATATATGGCAACCTGGCAGAGGATATGGTCACAATTTGGGTGAAGGAAGTAACTATGATGATGACGACAGAAGAGTATATAGGGACAAAAGATATGCATACAGGAGGAAAATGAATCAGAATTTCTACAAATATTCATGACATTTTGAATAAACTGAAATATTTTTTCTCATCTCTCATCACACTATTTAATATTTAAATTTTCATCTGCAAAAGAAGCGTTAAAATTTAGGATTGAAAATTTTGGTACACATTGGAATGTCAGACTAATTACATCATTAATTTATAAAATGTATGTAAAGAAACGCAAAGAATGAAGCTTGTTATTATTTGGTAATAAAACTAATGCTTTTAGTGGAATGTTTCTGGTTTGAAATCTTTAAAAATATCATAAATGTTTCGAAACCATCGCCTAGTAAAATTTGTAAGGAATAGAATGTTTTAATTGAGCAGGAAACTCTCATGGCATGTAGATAATAAAACCAAAAGCCTGTCGAAACTATTATGCTTCTGGAGCAGAAAGCATGAAAACTAAATTGTGATCTTGCCCGGATTCGAACTCCGGATCTTCTGTTTATCTGTCAGATAATTGGGTATGCTGACCATTTACACCACAAAGAGCACTTATCTAAAACGAACAAACATACGAGAATACGATAATCCTTTATATTCTTACCCACTCTATAAGGACTGTGAAAATGCATGAGACGCAATCGATCAAATCCAAATAGTGATGAGCTATAATTCACAGCATAATAGTTTGGGAGCCACAAAACAATTTATAAGGCATTTTACACTAAAATCCAACTGTTCTGTGTCAAAGGTTAGAACCACGAATCTTTCAAATGCCAGCTGGATGTGCATGATGTTTTACAAAAGAGCACACATCGAGAAACTAGATAACTTTTACAAACTATATACAGATAATATTACTCAGAACTAAATGAAATCTCATCTAGATATTAAAATCAAACTGAGCCAGTAGTATTACAAAAATGTATCGAATGTTTATTTAAGTTTTATATACCAAGAACAGTTGAATGATATTAGTGATTTCTCATGGCACTCCATTGAGTTATTCGAAACCCAAATAAATACATCATTACATAGAAATAAAGCGTAATTTGGTTAAAATTAATCAGCAATGAAACTGCTAAATTCAGAAACTTAGGCACAGATTCAGTTTAAAATTTCCCATAAATGATTAAAACCAATACATAAAATGAGCTCAGCGTAATTATTATGGGATTCGTACTCTTTCACATATTTAACACTGAATGTTTTAAAGAAAAAGAAAAAGATGGCAGCACGAACAGAACCCAAGTTAATGCTTGAACTATCTAACAAATAAATATAGAAAAAAAAAGCTGCTTTGACGCAAAAATGAACAGAACAAAAATGTTGTTTCTTCAAGTCCATGCTTCAGTGATTAAAGCCTGTCCTTGCGCAGTAGACCATTTTCAGAAAATAAGAAACTGGGTTTCTCATGCAATGGTAGACGATTTTTCATAAAGCAGGTTTCGCGGGTCTAGTTCAAAGTTTTAATTAGGAGTAGGGAAGAATGAAAAGACGTTTCCTATGGACAAATTCAAACACTGGATTGAATGATTTAATGCAATTTATATATTATAATTTTCTTTGAAAAAGGAGAGATTTAAAATTATATTATCTGCAGAAGAAAATTACTTTCCAATATTCTGAAAAACGTTAGAGTTCATATATATATCGCTAAAAAATACCTAACATGGCCAGACACATTTTTTTAAACTTTTGCCTAAAATCTTGCTTCAGAATTCATTAATTTCATGGCTTCAAGTCTACATTCACTATTATTAGTCCAGTTATTATAAACGTTTGTAGTAGCAAGATAATTTAATGTTCTTCTGTAACTATTAAGATTTGCTGAGTAACAAATAAACTACGAAAAGTTTTAGTCTTACAATTTAGTGTTCCATTTTTTTTGTAAGCTTTATTCTTTAACCAATGATACATTTTTATTTAAAAAGTTCTGATATGGACACCGCATGACTTCCTTGTAGGGCTATTAAATTATACACATTTTTTGCTGCATTTCATTTATATTTATTTCCTCTAACTTCAATAGAGATGTATTTCTCATTCAATTAATTCAGTTCTTGCCTCGCGGCAAGGCAAAAATACATAAAAACAAAAAATATCTTTGTTCAGAAATGAAAAGCATAGAAAACCATAAAACACCAAATACAGTTAAACCAGTAAAAAAAAACAATTTTTACAAATAAAATTAAAGTTTCTACGCAAAAACAAGCAATTCGGCCAGTGGTGAAAGAAGGCAGACTTTTCGGTGCACAAAACTGAACTCCTCTTTAAGTTTAGTCCCAGTTAAACGACTTTTAAATTGTTGATAATTCTACAATATTGCATGCAGATTAACTGAAGAAATGAAATAATTAACCGGAACTTGAGAACAACATAATTCAATCACTTTAAAAGCAAAAAATGCACAATTTACTAACATATAAGAATAAATTTTAGAGCTCACAGAGCCGAGTAACAGAATGGACATATATGTGGGGATAAAACGATGAACAAATTAGCTAACGAAAGACATTTTAATTAGACAAACGATTATTACATATACTTAACATTTACGAGAATTAAAAAGTGATTCGTCAAAGTTTTAAACAGAAGCAGCGTCTCTGCTAACACGTCCATTCGTCTAGCGTCTCCTAAAAAAAAAGATAATTCCCCTCATTTTCGCTTGGCGCCTACGCAGCTCGTAGTAGTAGAGAAAATGACGTCACAGCATCTGGATTTCATCACGGCTCCAAATGATCGGCACTACATTCTCGGCCATCCTAGGGTGGACTGGCCATCCTAGGGTGGACTGGCCCTCCAGGACACTGCAAAATACAACAAAACAAAAAAAAAGCAACAAGCAAGGATATACAATAACAGAAATAAGTGTTTGCGAAAATTTTAAAGCGCTGTCCATTTCTTGAGGAATTCGGCACATGTGGTAGTGTACATGGGTCCCTCATGGCACCCTTCCTTTATTACGTCATAGGTGTTGCCACCCTTAACTTTCGTGATCTTATAAGGTCCGAAATACTTTGCTCTTAATTTCAGGTGTGGTCCGAATTGAGTCCTTTTGATTGCCACTAAATCACCAACTTTGTACGGCTGTGCTTGTCTTCTTTTGGCATTATATGTCTTTTTATTTTCCTGTTGGACTTGGAAAATTTGTCTCTTGGCTTGCTTTCGTAATTCTTCTCTTTGGGACTGGAATTGAGATTGAAACTCACTTTCTATCAGTTCTTTGAGCTGATCGGTGCCCTTACTGTTCATTTTGGTACCGAAGAGTAATTCGAACGGAGTGGTGTTAATGCTTCTTTGATATGTTGAGTTAAGCGTTCTCTGAACTTCATGTGTATGTTTATACCATTCAGTTGGTTTATTTAAGGACAATTTTGCTAAGACTGATATAATGACTTGGTTGATCCGTTCGACTTGTCCATTTGCTCTCGGGAGGCCTGTAGTGATTAGATGATGTTTAATATCTTCTTTAGCACAGTAGTCAGAAAACTCACTGGAAGTGAAAGCTGTTCCTCTATCAGAAATGATCTGACAAGGGCTTCCAAAAATGGCCTTCTGATTCTCTAACTTCGCTATCACCTCGGCTGAGGTCGTAGATTTTGTTGGATAAATCCAAGTAAATTTGGTAAACGCGTCGACCACTACTAATATGTGCTTGTAGTTTTTATGGGTACTTTCCAGAGGACCCAAGTGATCTATGTGATAGGTATGCAAAGGAATGTCCTCCTTGAATCGCGGATGTAAAAATCCTTCTTTTTTCCCTGTTTTGCGATTTATTAAGATACAATGAACGCAACTGGCGATAACGTTTTCTATCTTCTGCCGAAGTTTGGGAATGAAATAATATTCATTCAGGTGTTTCTCTGTATGCTTGATACCGGTGTGCCCTTTCTCGTGAGCATCTTTTATAATTTCAGTCTGCATACTTTCCGGTACAACTATTAATTCTTTGCCGTCAATAAACTTGTATAGTATGCCATTTCTATTACAGTAATTTTCATAACTTGAGGTTTTCAATAATTCTTTAATGGCTTTTACTTCAGTGTCATTTTCTTGGGCAAGTTTTAATTTAGGTAGGATATTCTCAACAGAAACACATAAAACGTTTAGAGGAGCTCTACTTAGAGCATCTACATGTGGCATTCTAACACCTTTACGATGTTCTATAACATAATCGAATTCCTGTAACAACAAAGCCCAACGAGCAACACGAGTCGCTAAATCTCTTTTCTCCATCGTCCTTTGAAATGCTGAACAGTCCGTCACTATCTTAAATGAAATTCCCAAAAGGTAAACACGGAACTTTTTCAGTGCTTCTACGATCGCGAGGACCTCCAACTCGTAACTTGAATATTTTTTCTCTGCATCAGATGTTTTCCTGCTCATAAAATAAGTGGGGTGAAAACTGCTGTCATTTGGGGGTTTCTGCATTAGAATCGCCCCGTATCCTTCTATGCTGGCATCTGTGTGTAGTTCAGTTTCATAATGAGGGTTATAAATTGCAAGTACAGGCTTCTCAGCTAGCGCTGATTTCAAACGATTGAATGCAATCCTTTGTTCTTCACCGAATTCGAACTTATTACCCTTTTTTAGCAGGTCGCTAAGTGGCTTGGCAATTATAGAGTACTTAGGAATAAATTTTCTGAAATACCCTGTCAATCCAAGAAAACTCTGAATCTGTTTAAAATTAGATGGTTCAGGGAAATTTATAACGGCTTGCGTCTTCAAGGTGGATGGGAAAATTTTACCCTCTTCTATGACATGGCCTAAAAAGTCAATTCGTTTCTTTAAGAACTGGGATTTTTTAAAATTTATCTCCAACCCGTATTCCCTTGCTAGATTTAAAACTTGACTCAGCCTCTCGATTCCTTCTTCGTATGAAGCGGACAAAATGATGATATCGTCCATGTACGGCAAAACGATTCCATCGTTAACTAACGGTCGAAAAATGGTATTTATGAATCTCTGGAATACAGCTGGTGAGTTACAGAGTCCAAACGGCACTTTCAAAAACTGGTACTGCCCTTCATGCGTAACAAATGATGTGTACTTCCGACTTTCCTTTTCGACGTCCACGTGAAAAAAGCCATTTTTGAGATCAATAGTGCTGAAAACACGTGCTTCTTGAAGGCGGTCTAGGATATCCTCAATCAGGGGAAGAGGAAATCTATCCTTTACGACAACTTTGTTTAAACGACGATAATCAACGCAAACCCTTGGTGTCCCGTCTTTTTTTTTAACGATGACCAATGGGCTGGAATATTCCGAAGAACTTTGTTCTATAATTCCTGACTTTAGCCATTCAGATATTTGGGTTTCAACAATTTTCTTTTCCGAAAACGGTAATCTACGCGGTTGATGCGATACTGGTTCGTCATTTTTAACACAAATTTTTAATTGTATGTCCGTAGATTTGGTCTTACGTGGCATATAGTTCGAAACTAACTGTTGAACAGTCTTTTTAAAGCAGTTTGGAACACTAGGTGCAATGTTTATTTCGTTTTCGTTACTGGCTAGGTCAACAGGTAAAACAGACACAATATTTACTTCCTCCACATCCTGTGACTTATTTTTTATGGTAACCCCATTTTCGTTTATTAGTATTTCACCTTTCAATATTACGTTTAAGCCTAAAATGGCCTCATGTGTCATCACATTGTTGTCTACAACATAAATATCTGCAGTACACTGGAAATCATTAATTTTAATATTACCTTTAAAGAAGCCTAGAGGTTTTACTTGACATTTACCGAACCCACTCAGCGTTGAGCTTACGGGCACTAGCCCTTCGATATTCAGCTTATCAAAAATAGATCTGCGTAACAAAGTAGTTTGACTTCCTGTGTCTATTAACGCTGTTACATATACATCATTAATTTTTACTTCTTTAGTCAACTTCGAGACTACTTCAATATTCACGTTTGCTACTTCTGGTTTCGAGTTCGTATTTGAGCATTCGAAACTTCGGTGCCCAAATTCTTTACATTTAAAACACTTGACGCCCTTATCTTTATGAACACATTGTTTAGAAATATGACCGCTTTCACCGCAGTTGAAACAGGTTGTATTACGTTTAATCTCAGGAATCGACTCGACTCGAACCTCGACTCGACTCGAACCTCGAATCGACTCGAACCTCGACTATCGGTTACGTTACGCTTTGTTTGGTTAGCAGAATTTTTTGAGTCATATTTATTTCTAGATTCATTTTTTTGTTTACTTTCAAATTTTGTTTTTGACGTTCGCAACTTTTCCTCATCATCACATATCTGTTGATAAAGCTTCAATTTATTCTTAAAATCAGTTAATGTTTGTGACCCATACAAGCAAGATTTTTTAAACGCGGAGCCTGGTATACCATCTATAACATATCGTATTAAAGCAACATCTTCAATTTGACCATTTTTAGCAATTCTCTTCATATTTAAAAAAAACTCATCAAACGTTTCATTGCTCTTCATTTTTTGTTTTGATAAAAACACAAGCAGTTCGGCCGAATTGCAGCTGGAACTGAATTCATCAAGAATAGCATTCTTAAATAACTTCCATGAGTTCAACTTTGGTTCACTAAGAACAAATAATTTTGCTTTGCCTGTCATCAGACGTTTAGCAAAAATCAATTTCTGCAAATCATTTAATTGAAGAACAGAAGCTGCATCTTCAAAACTTTCGACCCAACTACTGACATTTTCGT